>PVKP010007839.1:10000-75310 GCA_004027715.1 Plecturocebus donacophilus
AGTATAGGTAATTTGAACTGAGAAAGCCAATAGCATAAAGTAGATGAAGTTGGGAGATATGAGAGGCAGGAGCACAGAAAGTCTGTTTCTCTGCAAACAACTATAATCAAATTAATATAAATTAATTCCCCAAGCTTCCATGGGATTCTGTGTGTATGTGTATGCATATATAATATTTCATTTTGTGCTAGGAAAAACGTAGTGTAATGTAGGAAGAACAAATGGAATTTAAAATGATAAGATTAAGCGGTGATAATTTATTCAAGAGTTTAGGTAACATGTATGAGTGAAAGTGGAGTGACAAAAATTGGAAAGAGGGATTAAAATGATTTTAAAAACACAGCAAAACTGTGTAACAAATGAAATCTCTCCTCTGCCTTCATATTTCAGCTTTGAGAATTCTGTTCCTATTATTAATATTTCCTTCATTTCATCATCATCGTTATTGCTATTACAATAAGTGATGCTGTAACTACAGACCTGTGTGGTACGTTGTTGGTCACCACACACTTCGAAAAGCATGCATGTGAACACACAAACACACACCAAGGCATGTGCACAATTATCATTCAGATTTTTAGCGCTTTATTTTTCCTGAAGGGGTTTTGTTTCACATTAATTCCAACAGAGGCAGTTCAATATTTGCTGAACACCGGCATTGTACCACATGTTGCAGAGGGTCTTAAGATGTGAAGAAGAATATTTAAAAAGGGATACAAAGACCCTGCCTAGTTGAAATTTATAGTTTAAAAGAGGACACAGAAATATTGAAAGAAGATCTGAGATGTACTATGATAAAAGTATGTATAAAGTGTTTGGGGGACAAAAGTGGTTCTACCCAGGGTTGAGGGGAGAGACTCTCCACCGATTATTTAAATCAAATCTGTCCTCATTGAGCAGTGGAGGAGCAAGAAATAAAACTCTTTCAGATAATATTCGTGTAAAGACCATTTGGCAACTGATCCTAGATTCTTTTGTGGATATTTCTTGTATGATTATCTTCCTTGGTTTTCTGGTTTGGACTGTTTTTATGCTCTGTTTCCCAACACCTTGCTTACAGCCATTTGTTTAATGACAATTTCAGTTGTAAAACAGAAAGACATTGATATAAAGCCCATGTCTTCGTTCCCCACATTTCCTACGAGGCACTTCCTTGTCTGAGATTCTAAAGTACTTTATAATACCCCTAAGAAGAACTTGTCATTTTTCTTTGTAAATTCAGATTTATGTATCTGACACACCAAGACTAAGCTCCTTGAGGCAATAGGCTGGGTTTCATGCTTGGCACATAGGTAAGGTTGTAGATTTAGAAATTCAATGTATAAGATGCCCAGTTAAATTTTAAGTTAAATAATGCTGATTTTTAATATATGTAGATCCAAAACTTTGCATGGATATACTTACACATTACATTAATATTTAAATCAATACTTATATATTTCTAGTCATACTAAAAATATTGATTGCCTACTCAAATTCAAATTGAACTGTATTTAATTTGCAACTCTATGTAGGGATAACCTCAGAAATATCACTGTGGTACGTGAAAATATTTTTCTTCTTTTTTGTGGTTTGTTCAGGCTGCTCATCACATCTCTCTGAATTGGAGTGTGAGGCAGATCATGACACTATGGTCACTCTCCTATCAAAAGGGATTCTGGATATACAGTTGTGCAAATTCCACTGGATAGGCCATCAGGAAGCCTGGAGTTAAATCCACAGTAGATACAGGGATGCTGCACTGAATGTGTGCTTCCTATAGTACTGTGGGCTCAGGTGACCATTGGATCAGAGCCATGATGGCAGCTCTAAAAGACCGTGGGGAGGCAGAGGACTGGGGTTGGGCTTCAGCTTTGGAAAGAGCAATAGAGACTTTTCAGACTGAAGAAGCCCTTTGAAAACCATCTTCTCTTTTTAGGGAGAGGTTTTTGTAGTTTTAAAACAGTTTTACTATTTAGAAATCACCCCAAGTTACACTCTAATGTTATATTAAATTTGATAATTTAGAAGGCAATGTGATATGGTGAACAACAAATACAGTACTGGAGTCAGACAGAAATGTGTGTGAGCTCTAGCACTGCTCAGACTAGCAGTGACAGCAGTCTCAAAAGGACACAAGGTGACTTTAGCTTGACCCCACAGATAATTGCATTCACCGCTCTCTCATTCTTTAATATTATCCAGAGAGTTACATAATACACAGTTGCAAGTCCCATCTTCCAACTAGTTTGACACAGTAAAGAATTCTGGAGCCAGCACTGATGTTATGAGTTCCTGAGCACAGTCATTCTCTTTGAAGCCTCCACATTTGTACATTGAATATGTTATCACAACAGTGTGGAACTATTGTATAGCTTCAAGATAATAGATGTGATGCATGTGACACAAACCAGGAACTTAAGTGTTTATTATTATTATTATGTTTGTTCCCTATATAACATATATTGTTTTTTTGGTTTCCTCTCCATTTATGTGAGCTTCTTTTCACTATAGGTTCCTCTGCCATTGCAGCCCAGTGTGTCACAATCATTCTTCTCTTCAAGGGTTCAGTTTATATCATCTTAAGAAAATCTAATATATATCTCCCCATGTATGAGCAGAAGCTCCTTCAATTTCAGAAAGAATGAAGAGATTAGTGCTTGGTGTCTAATTGCATGGATTCAGAGAGCAATAGAAAGTGAATGCTTTCTGATAATATAACCATAACTGGCTACATATATACACACATGAAAAATGCTGCCAATACATGACGTTGCAGTGTTATTTTTGCATCTTTTAAATGGGAATCCACATTATGTAGTTTTACAAATATGCATTTGGTACGTAACTGGTATTCATTTTCTCATGTAAGACAAGGTGTCAGCATCAGAGATCAAAATGTGGCAGTTCTACAGAGGAGAAAAAATCTACCATTTTATAAATGCTAGTGTAATAATCATCTCCATGGACGAGGTGCTGGTAGGTTTCTCATCGTATTCCATGATTCACTACATTGCTTCAGCTGTGGAGCTGTTTCTGAACTCAGCAGGCATTTTATAAGCATCTGCTTTTTTAGGAGATGGAAACCCTGGGGTTTAACACCGTTTGACTTGTGAGTAGGCTTCACAGAGTAAATAGTCTTACATTTTTGATTTGGGACAACTATTCTAGTGTGTAATAGGGGAAAAGGTGCCTAAACTTTACAAGAAAATTTCCTTTCTCATTAAATAATAGAGAAATGAATATTGTTGGCCATATGAGTGATAACTTTTGATGTGCTGTATACATGCAAATTTCTTAGATGATTAAATATAAGGAATCTCAACATTCTCTTGACCTATTAAATTTCAGCATGAAGTGGGATCTAAAGTAATGTGGTTAACCACTTATTTTCACTGTTTTTGAACGGAGCACATTTGGGTCTTATTTTTTTTAGCTCTTCTTGATACATTTATACATCATTAATTATAAAGCAATATTTGAATACAACAGATGAATATTTATCATGATTTATTTAATTAATATTACCAAACAAAACACATCTCATGAAACTTTCAAAAAGTGAAGCTTCCTCCATCTTGAAATATGATCTTGTGTTGTAGGTTACTTACATTGTTTAATGAGTTTAAATGAGTATTTCACAATTTATTTGACATAAGTCAATTATATGTAATTGATATAATTATAATTTATTATATTTATATATTATAAGTAAATATAACTGGCATATACATATATGTGCATATGTATATACAAATTGATATACATTTATGTATTCATATGCCTGTACATCAATTTTTATATTACATATACATCTATTTTTCTTCTAGAAGAAGTTTACATAAATAGTATAAAAGTTAGGAAGAAAACCTTTGTTTTAGAAATAAAAGTTTCTAGAAGAAAAATAGATGATGAGAAGGTTGATGTAAATATAAATATATATGTGCATATATATATGTACACATGCACACACAAGTTCACATTTATTTTTTCTGTGAAATAGAACAGTTCTGCATTTCATTTTTCTCATCTATAAATTTAGTGTTATAGTAGCATATATCATATTAAATCTAAATGAAAATCAAATTCTTTAAAACCTATAAAGAATATAGAATAGTGCATGGCACATATTAAAACAACACAATTTTAGATGTTTTTCCATCTAGTCAAGTTTATTTGGTTGATAGCATCCAGGTAAAATGCTGACTTTTCCTTTAACATGACACTGATGATCCTAGCTACCCTGGAGCTCCCTCAGCAATTTCTACTAGTCACATGGCACTTTTAATAATTCTCTATATTGTACTTATTTGTCTACAAGTTCTGTCCTATCTGTCTTTATCTCTATGATGGTAGGTCTGTGTATTAATAATTTTAGTACTCTTTAAAAGAACTGCTGAGCAAAATACCTTGCACATTTACATATGTTGGGTAAATAAATAAAATTCAAGACGGGGTATATATGCCAGAAATTCACTCTGGAAACCTTTAATCCAATAAAAGTTACCATATGTTAAAACCAAAATTTATGTCAATTTGGCTATGTTAGATCTTACAGAGAAATGTAAATAAAGCTTAGTTATGTTATATATATATATATATATATATATGTAGTAAATATATATAATATATACATATATTTATAAATATATATAATATACAAATGAAACCTAAGATAAGAAGAGTATTAAGTTCAGTCCAGAGCAAGGTGTTAAGATTTAAGAGCACTGTTAGTGGGTGTGGCAACAGAAGCAGAAACTGAAGCCCAGACTTAATCCTCCCAAAACTGAGTCCAAGAAGGATTAAATTTCATTAGATTCAAAGTTTTGGCAGAATCCCCTTATTGGCTTTGATTGGTTTATTTCTATATTTGCCTATTATAGGCATGACTTGAATTAATCAAAATGAATAACATCAAGGAAATAAACTCTCTATATTGTCTTACCTACAAAATTATTTTGATACAGTAAAATTCTCTTGGAAAGGACAAGAGAGTTTAAAAATATGTATTGTTGGACCTTCCTTATGTTTTATAAAAATAAATTATATAAATACATGTTACAAGATTATTTTACTTGGAAAAAATAATATTGTGCATTTCTGACCCATAATACTCAAAAGAAGAAAATAAAAGACAAAGGAGAAAGAGGAGAAATGAAGCTGAAAAAGAGGAGGAAAGGAAAGGGAAGGGAAGGAAGGAGGGAGGGAGGGAGAAAAGAGAGGGAAGGAGGGAGGGAGGAAAGAGAGGGAGGGAGGGAGGGAAGAAGAGAAGGAGGGAGGGAGGGAGGGAGGAGGGAAGGGTGGGAGTGGGGAGGGAGGGAGAAAAGAAGAGAGAGAGGGAGGAATATCATTTAAGCAGTTCAGCACAATTACTTTGTTCATAATCTCACAAGATTTTATGATTTACACAAATATGTTTTAATCTAGAAAAATTGATTATTGTTTTTCAAATTGCTACCTTTATCACTATATAGTCATGCAAGTTATTTAAATTAACTACCAATCACATCAAATATTATTCAAGAAATAAAGAATTTTAAAAAGTAATTTAAACTATGGTAATAGAGGCTGTGAAGAATAACATATTTAAATTATTCCTAGTTAATCTATTGTTACCCAAGTAAATAGGCAGATGGATGAGAATATTAAGTCGAAAAAATACAAATAAAACATTTTTATCTTGTTTACCATTATTGTTATTATTTTTATTTTTGAAGCACAAACTGATACTAAAATAACCTAAATTTAATAAATAGATTGTTTGGATTCATTTACTCTAAATAAATTGAAAAGGGAAAGATCAATATTTCAGGAAATATTTAAAATGAGTTCAAAGTAATTAAATGAATACTAAATTACCCAAATAAGCATATTGATTGATAAACTTTCTAAATGCTTTCATTGTATTTTACTATTTTTTTAAATGGACACATTCAGTTTGCAGATACTTATGAGAAAACCATTCTTTTGGAATATCAAAATCTGGGAAAAATCATTTTCTTAATATAAAATAAACTAAATTTTCAAGATTCCCTCTCATACTCCAGCAAACCTATTTTCCTTTATTTTTCTCTTACTGTTTCATTTTGAATAATTCTAAATCAGCTTTCCCCACTTCAGCCTGGTTATTTCTAAATTTTAGTTACTTAATTAGTAGTTCTAAAATTATTATTTAGGACGATTGACTTTTGGCATGCCAGGGTAAGGAGCTTCACTGACCAGGAGAAAATCATTTTGAAACAATCTGGAAATATATTTAATAATAAACAGCAAATGAAGAAACTTTTATTCAAGACAATTCATAAAAATGTGTAAGAAAGGCGAGAGTGTGTGGAATTTAAACCAAGACCGCTTCCTTCTTCCTCTTGTCAGCTCAGTGAGCAGAGGCGTCACTCTGGACTGCTTTAGCCAAGAACACATGGCTCCCTCTAACCTGGAGTCCCAGTCAGAGACTTCCTTCTGGCATGCAGTAGCACGGGTGTGTCTCACAGGCACTGCAGGCCCCGTCCCACATCACCTCGGTAAAGTAAGTCACATGAAATTTTTGGTTTCTCAGTCCATATAAAAGTTATATTTACAGTATACTCCAATAACGTTATGTCTAAAGAAACAATGTACATACCGTAATTAAAAAATACTTTTTTGCTAAAAAATGCTAACAATCATCTGAGACTTCATCAGGTCATAATATTTTGGCTGGTGGGAGGTCTTGTCTCGGTATTTATGGCCGCTGATTGACCAGGGTGGTGCTTACTAAAGGTTGGGGTAGCTGTGGCAATTTCTTAATGTAAGACAACAATGGAGCTTGCCATGTCTGTCGACACCTCCTTTCATGGAAAATGTATCTATATCATGAAACACTGTTTGGTAGCATTTTACCCACAGTAGAACTTTTTTCAAAATTGAAGTAAATCCTCTCAAACTGTGCTACTTCTCCACCAGTTAAATTGATGAAATATTCTAAATCTTTTGATGTCATTTTAACAATGTTAATAGTATCTTCTTCAGGAGTAGATTCCATCTCAGAAAACCACATTTTTTGCTCATTCATAAAAAGCAATTTCTCATCCATGAACATTTTATCATGAAATTGCAGCAATGAGGTCAAGCTATTCATTACACTTACTGTAATTCTCTTGCTATTCCCACCATATCTGCAGTTACTTTCTCCATTAAAGTCTTGAACCCCTCAGTCACCTGTGAGGTTTCAAATCATGTTATTCCAAAATCTTGTTAATGTTGATATTTTGGCCTCCTCTCATGAATCACCAATATTCTTAATGGGATTTAAATGGTGAATTCTTTCCAGATGATTTCCAATTTACTTTGCCAAGATCTATGAGAGGAATCACTATTTATGGAAGCTATACCCTCAAAAAGTGTACTTCTTAGATAAGAATTAAGAATTGAAATTATTTATTGATCCATGAGCTGAAGAATGGATACTATGTTAGTGGGCATGAAAACGATAATAATCTTCTTATACATATTTGTCAGTGCTGTTGGGTGAGTAGGTGCATTGTTAACAAGCAGTAACATTTTGAAAGAATTTTTTTTTTCTCTGAGCAGTAGATCTCAGCAGTGGGCTTAAAATATTCAGTAAACAGATGTGTTGTCAGCTGGGTTACTGTTCCATTTACATAAAGCAGGCAAAGAATACTTGGCATAAGACTTACAGGCCCTGGAATATTTGAAATGATAAATGACCATTAGGTTAAACTTAAAGTCACCCTTTGCATTAGGCACTAACAAGACAATCAGCCTGTCCTTTGAAGCCAGGCATTGACTTCTCCTCTCTGGCCATGAAACTTCTAAATGGCATCTTTTTCCAAAGATACCTATTGTGCCTAAATTGAAAATCTGTTGTTCAATGCAGCCACCATCAATAGTGGTCTAAGATAGATCCTCTGGATAACTTGCTTCAGCTTCTACACTAGGACTTGCTGCTTCAACTTGTACTTTTATGTTATAGAAATGGCTTTTTTCCTTAAACCTCACTAACCAACCTGTGCCAGCTTCCAACTTTTCTTCTACAGCTTCCTCACCTCTCAGCCTTCGTACAATTGAAGAAAAGATCAGGCTTTGGCTTAAGGGAATGTTGCTGCTGGTTTGATCATCTATCCAGACCAGTAAAACTTTCTCTTTAGCAGCTATCAGGCTGTTTTGTTTTCTTATCATTTCTGTGTTCACTGAAGTAGCATTTTTAATTTCCTTCAAGATTTTTTCCTTTGTATTTACAACTTAGCTAATGTTTGGCACAGGAGGCCTATATTTCGTCCTATCTTGATTTTTGACATGCCTTCCTCACTTAGCTTAATCATTTCTAGCTTTCCATTTAGAGTCATGGTACTCTTTTTTTGATTAAACACTTAGAGGCCATTGTAGGTTTATTAATTCCTCAAATTTCAATAATGTTCTGTTTTAGGGAATAGGGAATCCCAAGGAGCAGGAGAGACATGGATTAACAGTGTAGGGATGGAGCCGTCAACACACACACAGCATTTATCAATTAAGTTTGCCATATCATATGGTCATTATTCATGGTGCCTTAAGACAATTCCAATAGTAATATCAAAGATGACTGATCATAAATCACCATAACATAAATAATAATAAAGTTTGAAATATTTTGAGAATTGCCAAACTGTGACACAGAGATACAAAGTGAGCACAAGCTGTTGGAATATCTTGCTTGTAGAATGGCTGATGAAGGGTTACCACAAACCTTAAATTTGAAAAAACATAGTATTTGCAAAATTCAGTAAAGAAAAGCACAATAAAATGAAATATGCCTGTATCTCTCTTTCTATGCTTGGCTTGTTTTAATATGATGTCATCCAGGTTCACTGATGCTGTTGCAAATGACTGAATTTATTTTTTAAGGCTGAATTTTATTTTATTGTGTTTATGTCTTACATTTTCTTTATTCCTCTATTTGTTTGTAGATGCTTAGGCTAATTCCATATCTTTGTTATTGTGAATAATGCTGCAGTGAACATGGGAGTACAGACATCTTTTTGACATACTGATTTAAATTCTTTTGGATATATACCCAGAAGTCGGATTGCTAGGATCATATGGAAATTCTATTTCAGTTTTCTGAGGAACTTCCATACTGTTTTCTATAATGGTTGTACTAATTTACACTTTGACCAACAGTGTGCAAAGGATCCCTCTTCTCCACATCTCCACCAACATTTGATATCTTTTGGTTTTTTATATTGGCTCTTCTAACAGGTGTGAGGTGATCTCATTGTGGTTTTGATTTGCATTTTTTCTGATGATTACTGATGTTGAGCATTTTTTCGTATATCTGTTAACTATTTATATGTCCTCTTTTGAGAAATGTCTATTCAGGTTCTTTGTCCATTTTTTAATTGGATGGTTCTTGTCTTGCTTTTAAGTTTCTAATATATTGTGGATATTACCCTTTGCCACCTGCATGATTTGCAAGTATTTTCTCCCATTCTGAAAGTTACCTTTTTGTTTTGTTAAGTATTTCTTTTGTTGTGCAGAAGATTTTTCAGTATAATACAATTCCATTTGTCTGTTTATCTATAGTTTGTGCTTTAGGATCATATTAAAAAATTATTGTCTAGATCAAGGTCATGGACCTCCTCTTCTATTTTCTTCTGGTGGTTTTGCAGTTTCAGGTCTTACTTACATTCAAATCTGTAATCCACTTTGGTAGAATGTTTACATATTGTGTGGGGTAAGGGTCTAATTTCTTTCTTCTGCATGTTGAGATCCATTTATTTTAGCATGATTCATTGAAGAGATTGTCTTTGTCACATGTGTGCTCTTGGCACCTTTGTTGAAAATCAATTGCCTGTAAATGTGCGGTTTTATTTCTGGGTCTTCAGTTCTGCTTTATTTCTCAATGTACCTATTTTTATTCCAGTACCAATAATTCACTATGCTATTTTATTAAAGCTTTGCAGTATATTTTGAAGCCAGATAGCATAATTCCTATAGTATTGTTCTTTTTGCTCAAGATTGCCTTGGCTATTAGGGGCTTTTATGGTTCTATATAAATTTTAGAATAGTCTTTACTTCCATGAAATATGTCATGAGAATTTTGATAGGGACTGTTCTGAACCTATAGATTGCTTTGGGTAGTATGAAGATTTAACAATATTACTTCCTCCAGTCAATAAACATGGGGTACTTTTCTATTTATTTGCATCTGCTTCCATTTATTTTATCAATATTTTATCATTTTCCAGTACAGGTCTTTTACCTACTTGATTAAATTTATTTCTAAATTTATTCTTTCTGATGCTATTGTAAATAACACTGTTTTCTTGACTGATTTTTCAAATAGTTTATTGTTGGTATGTAGAAAATAACTGACTTTTGTGTGTTAGTTTTGTTTCTCGAAACACTGCAGAATTTGTCTATTAGTTCTAACAGTTTTTTGTTGTATTTAGGAATTTCTATATATAAGATTGTGTCTTCTGCAAATAATGACAATTTAACTTCTTGCTTTCCATTTGAATGTCTTTTACATTTTTTCTCTTGACCTATTGCTGGCTAGGACTTCCACTACTATGTTGAATAAAAGTGGTGAGAATGGGTGATATGGCTTGTCTGTGCCTCCACCCAAATCTCATCTTGAATTGTAGTCTCATAATCCCCACGTGTTGTGGGAGAGACCTGATGGGAGGTAATAAGTCTCACGAGATTTGATGGTTTTATAGAGGGCAGGCCCCCTGCACATGCTCTCTTGCTTGCTGCTATGTAACAGGTACCTTTCCTCCTCTTCCACCTTCTGTCATGATTGTGAGGCCTCCCCAGCCATGTGGAAATGTGAGTCCATTAAACCTCTCGTTCTTTATAAATTACGCAGACTTGTGTATTTCTTCATAGCAGGATGAAAGTGAACTAATACAGCAGACATTAGGATCTTTTTAATCTTACAGAAAAAGCTTTCAACATTTCACTGTTCTGATGTTAGTCATGGAATTATCACATATAACCTTTATTGTGTTGAGGTACATTCCTTATATACCTAATTTGTTTAGAGTTTCTGTCATGAAAGATGTTGAAATTTGTAAAATATGCCTCTGCAACTATTGAGATGATCATATGATTTAGTCCTTCATTCTGTTATTGTGGTGTATCATGTTTATGGATTTGTATATGTTTAATTATTCTTACATCCCTCAGTTAAGTCCCACTTGACCATGGTGGATGTTCTTTCTAACTGGCTATTGAACTTAGTTTGCTAGTATTTTGCTTTGAATTTTTGCAACTATATTCACTAGGAATATTGGCATATATATATATATATATATATTTTTTTTTTTGTAGGGTCTTTCTGGGGCTTTGGTGTCTGGGTATGCCAGGGTCATAAGATGAATTTGAATATATTCCCTCTCCTTTGTTTTTTGGAAGAGTTCAAGAAAGATTTGTGTTATTTCTTCTTTAAATGTCTGATAGAATTCAACAGTGAGGCCATTAGGTCCTGGACTTTTCTTTGATGGGAGACTTTTATTACTGATTCAATCTACTTACTCATTATCGTCTGTTTAGATTTTCTATTTCTTAATGATTCACTCTTGGTAGGTTAATGTGTCTAGGATATAATCAATTTCTTCAGATCAACTAATTTGTTGGTATTATTAATTGCTCATGGTTGTCTCACGAATTTGGTATTTATGTGGAATTTGTTGTAATGTCTCATCTTTCAATTCTGATTTTCTTTTTTTCTCTTTTTTCTTAATTGGTAGCCTAAGATTTATCAATTATATCTTTTTTAAAAAATTAACTCTTAATTCTATTAAACTTCCTGTTGTTTTTCTGTCTCCATTTCAACTATTTCTATTCTTATTACTTTTTCCTTCTTTCTGCTCACCCATGCTTGAGCTTCACTTGCTCTTCTTTCTAGTCCTTTAAAATGTACTGTTGTTTATATAATATTTTTCTTCTTCTTTTTTTTTTGCTGTTGATGATAATTGTAATTTTTTACATTTTAAGAAAAAATATTAAACAATTTCTTCCAATATTTTTAGTAATCCTTAATGAAAAAGTTGGTTTAAACTAGCTGGCCAGTAATGAAATCAAAATTAAATGGTTAATTTGTACTTTTACAACATCTTATAAAATTTGAGTAACAAGATTTCATGTTTATCATTTTTTTTTAACACAAAAATGGTTCTCAAAAGAGCATTTTGAGAAATGCTTTTTCAAATTACATTCACTCAAGTAAATTCAAGCCTTGATTTGGGCAATCATTACTGCGTCCCTTGGACAGCATGTACCTTTTTTTTCTGGCATCTATTACACTATTCTCTTTTCCCTTTTATAGTTTGTTATTGAAGTGTAATATGTCAAAAGTACACACACATACAAACATTAATAAAGCTTGAAGAATTTTTATAAACTTAACAGATGTGGTCACTAACCAGCATCCCGATCAATACACCAACCATTACTAGAATCCCAGAACCTCCACAGTACCTTCCTGCCACCATTCCATGCCAAGTATCAGCACTATCCTGATTGAAACAGAATACATTATTTTTTTCAGTCTTTGTAGTTTAAGTGAATTTAGAATATTACCTAATTTTTTGTAAGTTCCTTTTGCTCAGTATTTAATTTTTGAGATTTTTGATGCTTGTGTGTAGTAATAAATTGTTTATTTGCATTTCTACATTATTTTTCATTCTGTGAATTTGCCACTTCTTTATCCATTTTACTCTTGATAAAAATTAGAATGGTTTATAGTTTTTGCCGACATGTTTATTATTGTGTTTTGATGAACATATGTGCACATTTCTGTTAGGGATAGATTTAAGAGTGGGATTTCTGATTCAAAGTATGCATATATTTGTGATGTGGCAAGGAAAATGGCTTCAGCCAGGCTAAAATGTAATGGCTTCTCAGGCTCACAGGCTGTGTGCAGGCTCACAGGCTAGTGATAAGGCACTACGATTAATCAGGCCAACTCCAGGTGCAGATACCAGCCTCATTTCAATGGAATTCAAGAACTCGCCGCTCAGGGTCACACGGACCCTGAGAAGAAAGCCCCTTGTCTCTAGCTGCTGGCCTTGGCTTCTGTACAATCTGCTTGCTTACTGATATTGGGAGTTTTCAGGGTCTCTAACTGCTGACCTTGGCTTCTGTACAAACTGCCTGCTTGCAAAGATCCCCAGTCCCCCCCAAAAGTGTTGTTTAGCATAAAAGCCCAGTTCTCCCTCAACTCGGGGCCACGGGTTGGAGAGACACGAGTCCTCCGTGGTCGCTGGCAATAAAGACCCTGCAATTCGTCATACTTTTGTCTTGGTGCTGATCTTCTTATCTCGCTAAAATACAACATATTCATCTTGAGTAAGTACAGTTTTGTAATATGGTCATATCCATTTACCTATTTGCATGCAGTGCATTAGAGCCTAATTGCTCCATATCCTTACATACACTGCTATTTTTTTTTAATTATCTTATGCTATGCTAGTGACTTTAATTGGAATTCCCCAGATGAAGTTGAGAATTTTTCATGTATTTGAAGATTATTTGGATACCCTCTTCTAGAAAGTACATTGTTGACAATTTGGCCCATTTCTTACTAGATGTCTACCTTTAAGGTGTTCACAGGAATTTTTTTTTACATACTCTGGATATAAGACCTTTGACAGATATATTTATAATGAATACCTTTTATCAAATTGTGAGTTGCCTTTCACTTTTTAATTATGTCTTTTGGTGAACAGAAGTTCTTAAGTTTTATTATAGTTCAATGTGTTCCTTTTTTTATTTAAATTTACAATCTTTGTGCCTTCTTTAAGAAGTCATTTCTACTCCAAGATCATGACTCTTTGTAATTTTATTAAAAATTTGTTGTTTTTTATTCATAATTGCAATTTATAATAATTTTATTTTTGTGATATGTAATAAATTGTTTGAGTTTTTTCAAATAATCTTTAGTTAACCCGGCTTCATTTATTCATAAGATCAGAAATTTTCCACAGTGATGCAATTGTAACCTTTTCATGTATGAAGTGGTATAGGACTTCATGTATGAAGTCCTATATACTTGGACTTTTTTTTGAACTCTCTATTCTGTCCATTGATTAGTATTTGTATCCTTAATTACTATATCTTTATACCAAGACTTTTTAAAGGTGGTATTGTAGCGTCTACAATTTTTTTCCAGATTGCCTTGGCTGTTCTTTTGTAAATTATTTACCACTTCCATAGAAAAAACTACTAGGATTTTTGTTAGAAATATGTTGAATCTCAATATTAATTTGGAAAGGTCTGAAATTTTTAATAAAGAAAACTTTCTAATCTGCAAACATGCTGTATCTCTCAATTTAAGTCTACATTTTCTCCAGAAATTTTATGTTCTCTTATACAAAGTTCTTCATACTTTTGTTAAATTTTTTCTAAAGTATTTGGCACCATTTAATTTTATTGAAATAGTATCATATTTTAATTATTTGTTTTTTTTGTGTTTGTTGCTAGCATATGAAAATACTTTTTTATATATTTAATTTTACCTAGCAATTTTGGTGAAGTCACTTCTTTATTCTAGTAGCCTGTAGATTATCTTTGACTTTTATACGTAATTATGTTATCTATATATGAATACTTGAATAACTATGGGTATGTGTGTTTGTTGTGGCATCTCTCATGCTGCACTTCAGCTGAGGAACCTGTGTTCTACCTCTTTCTCATCCTCTTCTCAGGACCAGAGTGCTGTCTTGAATGTTCTTATAAAAATGGCAGAGGCAAAATAGATAAGATTGTCAAATAAAATACATATAGATAAATCGTTTTGAAATATTTATATCTCTGACACAGTAAATCTATAGGTCACAGTGTTTTACTTTCTCTTTTTGACATAACTACTCTTACTATCATCATATCTGTTTTTTCCACTGGAAAAGCAGTTTACCACCTCTTTAACAAGCTCTACAACCATATTGTTCCATTATTAGTCAATATTTTGTTGAATTTTAGATTAACAATGAATAAATTAGTGTATGTTCCATACATAGTATTAGTATGCTTCCATGCATTTTTAAAACTAAATATTACAATCCTAATACAGCAAGAAAAAATGTGCAAGATTTGTTAAGATACACTTTCCTTCATTTCTAGTGACCAAAAGAGTCACATGACTCAACGTATAGGTAAGAGCGGGGAAGTCTATTTTGCCACTTTAATTGAGAAATTCATGTCACATGGTTAAGGGTCTCCATACACAGAGGAGTAAAGGCTTTGGGCCAATAATATAGTCAACTGCATAGCCTGTTAGGTAAAAATGGGATTTAATGGAAATTATATAAATATTTATGAATGTGTAATTGAAAAATAAAATAAAAATTTAAAAAGCATAATTGAATGCTTATTGTGTGCCAGATTCATTTGTGCACATTATTTATTTAATCATTTCAATAGCCCCTTAAGGTAGAAACTATTTTTAGATGAACATACAGAGGCTGTTGAAGGTTATGTTAGTCTAGTTTTATACGGCTATAAAGAACAGTTCGAGATTGGGTGATTTTTAAAGAAAAGAAATTTAATTGACCCCCAGTTCAGCATGGCTGGGGAGGCCTGAGAAAACTTACAGTCATGGAGGAAGGTGAAGGAGAAGCCAGGCATCTTCTTCACAAGGCAGTAGGAAGGAGAATTGCCAAGTGAAGTGGGGAAGAGCCCCTTACAAAACTATCAGATTTTGTGAGAACTCACTATCAGGAGAACAGCATGGGGCAAACTATCCCCATGATTCGATTACCTCTACCTGGTCTCTTTCCTGACACATGAAAATTATGAGGATTACAATCCAAGATGAGATGTGGTTGGTCGCCCAAAGCCTAACTATATCAAAGGTATAGTGACTTTCTCAAGATTCAATAACTTTTTATAGGGAATAGTGGTCCTTTCCAGCATCTGAGTTTAGAACCTAAGCTTTTATTCTCTTAAGGATCTACCTTGAAATTGAATAAAAATATGTAGAGTTCATTTGGAAAAGAAAAAAGCTCTTAAACAAAATATATTGAAGAATGGTAGAAAAAACAGATTTTAGAGCTTGTGAAAAAGGTGGAGAATAGCTTTTTCAGTGGACAAAACAGAGAGCAGTTATGTCAAAAGGAGAATGTGAAAAACTATCACCTATAGATTTAGTTTGTTAAGGATCTAAATATTTCAAAATGATTTATTTATTCACTTAATTTGCAGAAATATCACTCACTGTTTTTTCTATGTAGCAAACCTTACTCTTGAGAACTCATGAACCATGAGTTTACTCACAAAGCCATATCTTTCAAGATTAATTTCCAGATTAACTGAACATATGCTACTTACCTTTGTGATCACTATTTTCAAAATAGGTAGGCTTTCCTTTTAGACCTTATGAGCCCTATTTCTTTGTAAATGTATTGTTAAAAACTGTTTATGCCTGTGCATTCTTGTAATTGAGTCACATTTTCTTCCCTTCTGTCCTCCATAGGCAATAAAATAAATAACTATTTCACAGTTATTTATGTGCATCACGTGTCTAATACATATCCTTCTACATTATTAGTTGGCCTGCTAAAATAAATGAAAATTTACAGAGAAGATATATGAGGAAGAAATGGTTTCATGTTAAGTAACTTCAATGGATATGGATGTTGAACCTATACTTGACTGTTCAAGTATCTGAAAACATGCAAGATCATTAAAGTCATAGGATCTAAAATTGATTAAGCAATATGAAGCTTTGCCATCATTAATATTTCAAAACTCACAAATGGATAAAATATTATTTAATCACTGGGTCAAAATGAGTATATTCTTCATCTTAAAAATGTGTTTGTAAATGATTCTGTTACCAGATAATATAATATTTGGATTCTATAAATATCCCGAGGGAGCAGTAGATTATTGTTGTGTATAATAAGTATGGAGAAAGTTTAATTCTGGGAATAATCAAGATCTGATTTATTAAGACAGGAAAGATACAGGGTATCTAAACTTCCAACAAAAGTTATGTCCATTTATCATTGTCCTAGGAGTAAGCTGTGCATGTACACTGTTAGAAAAATGAGAATGTCAAAATATCTCATTAGACAATAGTATTAATGACAAAATAATAATGACAGGAAATTTTATCATGTATTAAACTTTGATAAGCCAGACATTGTTAAACGTTTAATATACTACATTTTGTTAATTTTCAAATGGTTATATTTGCTTATTTTAATACCTGCTGAAAGAGATTCTTCTTAAAACAGATGACATCTTTCCATAATTACACGAAAGACAAGAATTATTATCCATTTTACACCACCTGAACTTGTGCAAATTATGTCATTGCTGGTCAATATTTTTCTCATTTAAATCCATTGGTATTCTGCAAGTTAAGGTTAATTGGTGTTTAAAATGAATTCAAAATATTGCACTGTGTCGAGTTATTGAAAGGAATTACATGTGTAAAATGACACAGAAACAAACAATGCGTGCAGTTGAACCTGGAAACTAAATTTGATAATGAAAGCAAAATTTATCCAAGAAATGATCACAATTCCATATTTTCTTGAAAAGTTACAACAAATTCTCTCAGGATCAATGAAAAGATTCCCATGATTGCAATATTCTCTTTCATATATTGTTTCAGTGCTATGTGAGAAAGGATTACCTATCATGAAGAAAGCCCTATAACTAAAGTCAGGAATACCACTAGTTCTCTTAAAATATCAGAGGGAAACTTGGAAGAAACCAGGGACAGATATGATTGATTTTTCCACAAAGAAAGAGCATATTAAGACACTGAGCATCTTTTAGCTCTTTGAGGAATTGCTACATTGCTTTTCACAATGGCTGAACTAATCTATGCTCCCTCCAACAGTGTATAATTGTTACCTTTTCTCCACAACCTCACCAGCAGGTTATTTTTTGACTTTCTAGTAATAGCCATTTTAACTGGTGTGAGATGGTATCTCATTGCGGTTTAGATTTTTCTCTCTCTAATAATCAGTGATACTAAGCTTTTTTTCATATGATAGTTGGCCACATGTGTTTCTTCTTTTGAGAAAAAGCTGTTCATTTCCTTTGCCCACTTTTTAATGGGGTTGTTTGTTTTTCTCTTGTAAATTTCTTTAAGTTCTTTATGGATACTGTATATTAGACCTTTGTCAAATGCATAGTTTGTCAACATTTTTAATCCCATTTTGTGGGTTGCGTCTTACTCTTTTGATAGTTTCTTTTGCTGTGCAGAAGCTCTTAAGTTTAATTATATCCCACTTGTTAATTTTTGTTTTTGTTGTAATTGCTTTTTGTGTCTTTGTCATGAAATATTTGCCTGTTCCTACATCCAGGATGGTGTTGCCTAGGTTTCCTTCTGGGGCTTTTATGTCCCGAGTTGATTTTTGTGTATGATGTAAGGAAGGGATCCAGCTTCAGTCTTTTGCATGTGGCTAGCCAGTTATCCTAGCAACATTTATTGAATAAGGACTATTTTCCCCATTTATTTTTGTCAGTTTTGTCAAAGATCAGGTGGTCATAGTTGTACAGCCTTGTATCTGGGCTCTCCATTCTGTTCTGTTGGTCTGTGTGCTTGTTTTAGTATCAATACCATGCTCTCTTGGTTACTGTAGCCTTGTAGTATAGTTTGAAGTCAGGTAACATGATCCCTCCAGCTTTGTGTTTGTTTGTTTTGGTTAGGTTGGTTTGTTTGTTGGTAATTCAGGTTCTTGTTTGGTTTCATATGAATTTAAAGATATTTTTTTCTAGTTCTGTGATGAATGTTTTTGGTAGTTTGTCATTCAACCCAGTAATCCCATTAATGAGTGTATACACAGAGGAATATGAATCATTCTACTCTAGTGACACATGTACACAAATGTTCATTGCAGCACTATTCATAGTAGCAAAGACATGCAATCAACCTAAAGCTCATCAATGACAGATTGGACAAAGAAAATGTGGCACATATACACTATGGAATACTATGCAGCCATAGAAAAGAAAAAGATCATGTCTTTTGTGGAAACATGTATGAAGCTGGAGGCTGTTGTGCTTAACTAATGCAGGAATAGAGACCCAAATACAACATGTTGTTTCTTATAACTGGGAGCTGAATGATAAGAACTAATAAATGTGAAGAAAACAATAGACATTGAGGTCTCCTTGAGTGGGGAGAGTGGGAGGAGGGAGATAAGCAGAAAAAATAACTATTGATCACCGGGCTTAATACCTGGATAAGGAAATAATATATACAACAAACCCTGGGAACACAAGTTTACCTATGTAACAAACCTTCACATGTACCCACAAACCTAAAATAAAAGTTAAAAAAAAGATAATTGAGCATCAGTCTGTCAGAAACTTTATTGACTTTAAACATAAGTTGCTTACATTTCCAGCATTGTGATTTAAATGAGAAAATAAAGTAAAATTTTGTGTTTAGATAAGTAGAAAATTACTAGAATCAACACTTACAGAATGACTGTTAACAATGTGGGAGAAAAACCCCAGAGGTAATAGTGTAGCAGTCTCTTAAGAAGTGCTGCCACACCAATGCTGTTGACAACAGAGAATAATATTACAATTAGTGAGAAAAAGAGAATATGGACAGTGACAATTTTAAAAGTGACTTTAAAAGTGAGTTTAAAGGTGACTTTAAAAAGTAATATCTGAATATAGTAAGTTTTAATAACATATACAACATATTTTTTATATTTTCATTTTATTAGTGAAATAAGTCAAATTTTTACATATGTTAAAAATACATATTTTAGTAAAAGAAAATTTATTTTTATTATTTAGTCATACAAAAGCAAAAGTAACTAATAGCATAATGGATTAGATTTGATGAAATATGGTATATTATTTAAATTATCTCTCAAAATTCTAATTATACATATTAATAGTTTCAGTTTGCACATGAGAAAAAATTATTTCTCAGAGAAGCTATGTGCCATATTAAAATCACACAACTCATTCTGTGCCTGAGAGTACCCCTAATAATTATTTTGTTGAAATGCTGGCTATTTTTCACCATGTAATGAACTTTATGCACATCTCAGAGACTCGATTTCTTCAAGTTTAAAATGGGAACTTTGAACTAACAATACTATATATGTCTTTTTACTGCTGTCAATGATTCTGAGGAAAACTTGAGTTATTGTGCAGTGTTCACTGCAACATTCAGAAATGTTGGCTAATTAATGCTCATTGTGGCCTAAAATGTCTAACTCTCTCCCAGATTCTCTTGAGCATGTTTAGTATGTTCCATTTATTTTATACCACATAAAGTGATAATGAGCTTTCTACAATGTAATCTATAGTAGAAAAAAGAGCTTATTTTTATTTGTCCTAAAATTAACATTTTGTTATAAACTCCAAGGATTTAGGGAACAAGTTTTCTTTCCTGTATCTATAATTTTAATTAATTTTAAACTTACAATACAGAAAATCTCAATTTTTATTTTTGAACTTTAATAACATTTTAAATATTTTTATTATAGATATACATATAGTATCTAACCCTGTAATTTACTTTTTTCTAGAACATATATAGCCTTATTTTATTGCCTATAGCTACAATAAACAAAAATAAGATTTTTCAATGTGGTGAATATTGCTTGTTTAAGCAAAATTGGTCTTTTTCTCTAAATAGATCTGACACCCGCTTCTGCCATATTTTGACCACTCAGATAATCTTCTAATATACTCCTGTGATTTATCTCTGTCAGCATCAAATGACACTGAGAACTGAGAGTTTAAAGGCTGTTCAACCCATTTCACTGCTTTTCCATCTGAAGTAGAGCTAAACATTTTAGAAGGTTAGTTTTTCTTAGTGTTCTTCTGAAACAGTCTCAACTGAGAGCTGTACCATCTGAGATGGTAAAGGAAATTAGAGAAATTAAATAATTTAACCAAGCTGTTCTATAAGAGGATATAAGAGCTGTGTCTCTGGAACCTTGATTCACTATGCCATGCTGGTTATTCTGAGTCTGTTCAGTGCATCTGTCTAAATACACTTGTTAAGTTGGTTTCCTTGCCTGCAATGAAGATGTTCTCTCAATATCTTAAAACTCAGTTATATTGATTTTCTTTTTTAATCAGAATATTTTAGCAACCTAACTCAAGAGACTGCCTTGAAGAAGCTGAAAGTACCCTCTTTGGAGTCTGACATGTATTGAAACAAGTCTGGGCTCTGCTAGTTGCTCGCATAATGTTATAGGCCTTCTCTAAGTCTCTCCTTTTTAAAATTTAAATAATGAAAGAAAAGATATTATAAAATTGTTGAAAAAATTTCTATGAAATGTATGCATCTATATACTTTAAGCCTGGGTTGTCATGAGTCTTTAATAAATGTTAGCAATTTTATTATGATGGAGAAAATAGAATATAAAGTAGACCAAAATGTGAAAAGTAAATATGATGAGGTGAAAAGTTATGAATACTTACTGGTTTTATGTAACTTTCTCAAATATTTTGTCAAATTATTATAATGGTGAATAATGAATAAATAAATATGATTAAGTTGGAGAAAGAATAAGGAGAACATAAATAATTTTTCCACCTTCAGTTTCCTGGGATGATGGAGAAACCTGAGAAACTAGACAGTTTTCCTTCCTGTTATCACTCAAAGTTTCAGCTTCTAGACAAATTAACATAAGGAAATTAAAACAACACACTAAAACTACAATGAGATGCCACTTCACAACTATTCAAATGATTAAAATTTTAACAAGACTTATCATATAATTTGTTGGTGATAATGTGAAGCCTCTAAAATTATTTGAATTTTTAGATGAGAATGTAAAATGGGAAAACCAATTTGGAAAACAGTGTGTTAGTGTCTTGGTCAGTGTGATCTGTTATAACAAAGTACCATAGACAAGGGGGCTTGTAAAAAAAAAACCAGAAATTTATTTTTCGTGGGTCTAGAGGCCAAAAGTCCAAGATCAGGGTGCTAGCATGGTTGGGGCCATGTGAGGGCTATCTTCTGGGTTGCAGGCAGTAACTTTCCCATTTTATCCTCACATAGTGGAAGGAGAGATCTCTAGGCTCCTTATTGTCTTGTATGGGCACTAATTCCATTTATGACTGCTCTACTGTAATAACCTAATTACCTCCCAAAGGTATCACCTCCAAGTCCATTGGAGAGTCAGGCTTTTCAACATGTGGACTTTGGGGGAGAACAAACTTTCACTCTATAATATGTTTTAATGTTTTCTCAAATACATCAAAGATATACCTATTCCACTTATGTTTATTCAAGAAAAAAAAAACACATGTCCATATAAAGAGTTGCACACAAATATTCACAGCCTTAGTTGTGATGGACTAAAATTAGACACAACCCTGATGTCCATCAACAGGTGAATAGATAACCAAATCAAAGCATATCTAGATCAAGGACTACTACACAGGAGTAAAAAGAAATGGACTACTGATACTCATAGCAACATGAATAAATCTTTCCAATAATTATTCTGGGTAACGAAGACTTCTCCTCTCCAAAAAAAGTAGATATCGATTGATTCTAGTTAGTATGAAATTTAGAAAACATATGCAAAAATATAATGACATAAGCAGACCGGTTCTATGGGGGATGGAGAAGAGGTTTGGGAGTGGGGTCATGGGACAAATTTGGGGAATCATGGGCACAATTGATCAGACTGTATACTTTAAATATTGCATGCCAGTTATACCGTAATAATGTTCCGTTTTTTTTTTTTTTTTTTTTTGAGAGGGAGTCTCACTCTGTCACCCAGGCTGGAGTGAACTGGGGCAATCTTGGCTCACTGCAGCCTCTACCTCCCAGGTTCAAATGATTCTCCCTGCCTCAGGTTCCTGAGTAGCTGGGATTACAGGTGCCCACCACCACCAACACGCCAGTTAATTTTTGTATTTTGAGTAGAGACAGGGTTTCACCCTATTGGCCAGGCTCTTCACAAACTCCTGACCTCAAGTGATCGGCCAGGCAGGGCTGATCTCAAGTGCTTTTTCTTTTAAAGCATTATAGTACACAGAATTTAGTCTTCTCTCTCAAATAAGTGTCTTGGTGCCCCTATCTGTTCAAGTGACAAAAATTAAAGCATAAAAGCATGGTTAAAAATGTTTCTAGAATTATCTCACATAATTATTCTGTTCTAGGACTTAAAGGTATTGTTTGTATTAATATTTTGTTATCTTTACAGTATCTAAAAGGGTCATATTTACTTTTTTCATTTTATATAATAAGATACTGACTCAGCAAATCAATGAAACTGTTGGAGTTACATGATCCTAATGGTTTTTACTCCAGTTATTAGTACTGAATTATTTCTAACTTGGCAACTTGTGGTTTCAAACATATATGGAGAGAATCTAGCTAATCTACAGATTTCCCAGTAGAAAGAACCATTTCATGAGAGAAAAAAAATATCTGACGTTAACTGGGGAAAAAAAAATCCCACCACAAAGTGGCCTCAAGAGATACAAGAGAGATATGGGCTTTATTTATACTTAGAATGCAGGACGTAAGAAATGCAAATAGTGTGTTCCTAGTGATTTAGCTTCTCATCTTTCTCATTTTTCTACACAAAGAAGGTTAGAATCCGTTATAGCAGTTTTCACCAATAGTCTGTTCTCATGGATTTATGTTAAAAGCCTACTCAAATACACTTAAGTGACTAAATATAAGTGCGTGGTGGCTCCTGCCTATAATTCTATCGCTTTGAGAGGCAGAGGTGAGAGGATCACTTTAGGACAGGAGTTTGAGACCAGCCTGAGTGACAGAGACTCTGTCTCTAAAAGACAAAACAAAACTGAATAACAAACATCTTCCTTTATGAAAATTAAGAAACTGGCACAAATTGAGGTACATACAAAATTCCTGTACAATAAAAATCCGTAAGAAAGAACAGTTTTGTCATCACAAAATTTCATTCTACATAACTAAATTGCTATGAATCAAATTTTTGTCCTACAGAGAAAATACTTAGCCTCCCATCTTTCTTCATAAAAACTGTCAAGTGTCAGACAGGGAATTAGTATCTGAGAAATATTTTACATAGGGCAGGTGTTCTGTGAATGTCTTTGACTGACAAGAATCCTGCGAAAACCTGGACTGAAGAAATTAAAGCCTACTGTTTGTTGTCATTTAAATTTGAACAATGCTGAGAATCTCTCTACCCTCAAAATATTTCTCCACTGGCCTGTCAAAATGCCTATAATTTCACCATTAGAAATTCACTCCTTTCACCTAGCCGAGGCTATGAGTGATCTAAGGCACAGGAAATAGCAAATACATGAACGCTTGATTAGATCCAATGTCTGATGAGCCTGAATACTGGGCAGAGGGAACTATTACTGCCACATTGTGAAAACTTTCAGCTCTGAAATTATTTAGTTATCTCATTTAAGATAATGCATTTATGTGATATCGACTAGATCAAAGAGAATATCTATTATTATGGCATTATTATTATATTATCAAAGGTGCTCAAGTAATACAAGTTTAATTACATAGTATTATCCCTATTTCACTGCAGTGTACAAAGAGATTCTTAAGAACACAGAAATCAGTGATAAGTTTTTAAATAGCATTTAGTAACAACTGAGGTGATTCAAAATGAGGGAGCTGAGTAAGTTAGAATGTTTGTGTGAGAGAAGTGAGTGTAGTTTCAGTATCTACAGTATTTAGGGATATTCTGAAGGGATTGTCATTATATTATAGCTTATGCCCATAGAAGCCAAGGTTTTAGTTATTCATAACTTAAGGCTTTTGAGTCATCTAACAGCTATACAGCAATTAATAAACAACCAAAAGCCAATGTTTCAGTCTCCAGAGCTCTGACTCTCAGAAATGAGGCAGAGGGAACTAAGAATAAAAAGCGAACCTCCCAAGACAGCATTTTTAACAGCCTAGCCCAAATTTCAGGTCTGTGTACTCTGCCTTCCCTGGCCTTATCAGAAGCCATCCTTCTGCCATGTAATTCCAATCAAATTCCATATACGGGCATATGCTGAATTATTGTTGCTTCCTTGCCTGTGCTCTCCTGACATTTGCAGTTTCTGGGCATTCTCATTTGCCTGTTCCTGACGCTCATTCACACTGATGTGGCAGTAACATTAAGGTCAGTGATCAGATGCCCACAATATAAAATGCTTATCTCATCACATTCTATGCATTTTGTTATTGAGTAGGGGGAAGGGGTATCTAATCTGTAATGAAACCATTCTATCTTACATTCTTTGGACATACATTACATTTGTGAAATGTCATCTGCTTCGAAAAATGCAAGTCTTCCCTCTTTCTCTACATCTTTTAGAAGCTGTTGCCTTAAAGCTACTTTTCATTCAGAGTTCACATTTGCTAAAATTGGAATAAACTCAAATAGCTTTAAAAAGAGAGGGAGAGACACTCATCAGAATGCATTTTGTCAACCCTCCTGGTTTTTCTTTCCTTCCGTTCAGAGAGGGTGGCCTCTTCAAATGCACACTTTGCTTTTGACAGCTCTGCAGTGATTGGGTGCAGCAGGAAAAAGTGCCTGACACATAAAATCCACTGATTCAACTATGCAATACTTATTTCATAGCCAACATAAATAAAAATAAAATATTTCCTTGAACATTCTTGCTCACACATTGCCTGGCTTCATTGCCAGCAACTTTTCAGATTCTTCTATTAGAAAACTTTCATTTGCTTTCTCTTATACTATACATCATATTCGCTGATCTGACTCTGATTGGAGTACCCTTTGTTGAACAATAAAACATAGGTGTGGCTTGGAAATGTATTTTAAATATTATTGTAGATAAAGCAATACAAATGGAAAAAGTACAGCTTGATGAGGATGTTTAGATTTATATAAGTAAAGCTTTTCAAGTGAAAAAAATTTTTTCTTGCCCTAATTACCAGTTATTTGGTCCTTGCTTTGGCCACATTAGCAGTAAGAAGCTATTACTGTTCATGTATTTGGGCTTTTAAGTTATTGGGTTAACCATGGCCTTAATGAATCCAAATCCCAGTTATTAGGATGACCCCAGGGTAATTCAGAAAACTGTAAAGAAGTCAGAAATTATACTGGTAGTAGATTTTCTAGCCGCAAGTGCAAAGTTAAGCAAGAGCAAACTTAAGTATTAAGATGAAACCTAGTTGAGATAATAGAGAAAGTACATTGTGAAATCTCTATTGGACAGAAAAGAATTTGTTAGTATGGTCAAAGTTTTTCTAAGAGGAAGGAAATCACGAGTCATCAATGAAACAAGGCTGTGTTGCAAGAAAAGACCACAGAGGAGAGTTGGAACATGAAGTGGCAAAAGATGTCCTGATGGAACCATCTCCAGCCACCTTAATTAAATATCTTCCATAATTTCAGCAACACTGAAGATAATTTTTTCTTGCTGGTGGTTTTTATTTTTGCTTTTTTTGTTTGTTTGTTTGTTTGTTTCGTTTTGTTTTTTAGATCTAGAGAAAAACAGGTTACTGTCTTTTAATGAGAGTCTGGTCTATATATTCATTGAAAGAAGGCAACAAAATTATTCCCAAGGAAAGAATCCAGGATTGTGTGTTCTGAAATGCAAAGACATTTATTGGGATGATCGATGCAAACATTTCCAATGGAGTTTTATGTGGGCAGAAAAATGTTAAGCTCTAAATTTTGAACTATTTTCAATTTACTCACTTAATGTGGGTTTGAGTTATCTAACAGCAGCTTTCCAATTCTCTTCTATAATACCCTCTCTAAAATTAAACTAAATCTCGCCTAAAACTGCCTCCATACATAGCAGTCTGCAACCTAATTTAGTATGCAAACAAAGTGCAATCTAAGTTAAGGATATACTCTTGCAGCAAATAATAAAAGTGTCAGCTAACCATGGCTGCTGAGTTTCAGTCGATCACAGGGGGCCAACTGATCAAACTATGTCCAAATAAGGCAAATGCCCGGCTGTAACCAATCAGTCTGTTTCTGTTTTCATTCTTTTTCCTATCTATAAATACTGCCTGCTCATGTTGCTTGGTAGAACTCTCTGAACCCCACCTGGTTTTGAGTGTTGCCCAAATTATGAACAGTTTGTTGCTCAAATAAACTGTATTAAATGTAATTTATCTAAAGTTTTTCTTTCAACAACTTAAAATAGCTTTTAAGAGATACATTAACCCTACATAATTTAAAGTAATACTGAAAAGGTTTTCATAAATTTAATTGTTTGAATTACATAATTTTTATGGATTATAAAAATTTGTTATTTGAAACTCACAGTTATACTACTTTTTAAAGGTATATAACTAAAGACCATAGCCTTCAATTTACATCTCAGTCCATTAAAATTAAATCATAGTAAATTATTATATTATAGTCAGAGACTATATTTTTTATATTTGTGTATTTCTATTCCACTTTTCCTGCATAGTTTATCCTAATTAGTGTAATATGCTTGAAAGATTTATTCACCACAGATCACATTTTTCTCAAGTTTGTATATGCATATGTGTTTTTTTAAGTCTCTGAATTCTGGAAATTTAAAATAAACTTATGATGGTTATTTTGGTAAGCAATCGATCAAAAATATATTTGCAATTTTGATAATTATTTAAAAATATTGAAATATATAACATAATGTGATAGGCTGAACAATTAAAATTATTATATATATAGATATTTATTGCTAAAATGAATCATTGTTCATCATGAGTTCTGTAGTTTGCTTTAATGTATGTGAAATTTAAGTTTTATTCTTGTAAGATATACATAGGAATGAATGAAAGAGTTTAGCTTTTTGCTATCACATTATTTTTATTTTAGTTACATAGCTAAAATCATACTGTAGTTTATCAATAAAAATATTTTTATTAATCTGAATGTTCCTTTAGGGCTACTGAAAGCAAAGAATTAAAGGAATCTAAACAGCAAGATGATTTGTTAGTCACTGGGGTCATTTACTTTTTCAGTTTCTCAAAAGTGTATTTTAAATGCTTTCTAGAAGTTCAATTATTGATGCTTGCTATTTTTTCAGGAACAGATATCTTATTCAATCTGGTATAACCAGAAAAGGTTGGAAAAATTTAAATACTATGAACTCCACTATACCTTTGCCAATACAAATTTTAAACAAACTAGATTTATATTACCTCATGCTTCACATATATTTGTATTGACACCATGAACTAACTACTTAACTCAATGTATAGAATACAAATTGATTAGAAAGGTCAACTTTTACTTAAATACAATTAACTGAATGAGATTTACATTCCATTAGCAAAAGTCTAATTTTTTTCTCAATTCAAATGACTATTTAAAATGCATTTTTATGACTACCATCTATGTTCTAAATTAAAGCACATGATTGATAGATAGATAAATGATAGATAGATAGATAAGGCACAAAGTCTTTCCATGAATTTGTTGCCTAATTAAAAAGATTGCAGCCTCATTTGATTTCTTAGTGATGACCTCTTTGTTCTCATGGCATTCTTTCTAAGGTGATGTATTCTTTGTCTGAGATGGAAAAAATAGAACAAGTGAGGTCATTAAATAGTAATTATATATATTTTTCGTCACCGTCTTCTATAATCTATTTGGATTAAGAATGTCCTAACAGTCCGTATAACCAATTTCTATTGTCACATTCTACTATTAACAAATATATATACAAAACAGGAAAGATTCAAAAGTTTGTCACATATTAATGATGTATAGATTAAAGGAACTACAGTGATATCAATTTTATATTTTTCATTTGTGTGTTTTGTTATTTCAAAAGTTTTATGCCATTTTTTCATGGAAATTCTTAAACAAAAGTGGCAATAATAGTGTAATGAGCCCCACAGATACATTTCCAGCTTCAATAATTAACAACACATAGTCAATCTTGTGTTATTAATATCCCATCCATTTCCCCAGCTCTGGTTTACTTTTAAGCAAATCCAAGACTTCATATAATTTCAAATATAGTATTTTTGTATCTATTTTATAAATAATAACATCAATTTTTAAAAATAAAAATGAACAATAATTTCCTAGTGTTATTATTTAGCCAGTGTTCACATTTTCTTGATTGTCAGTTTAAAACATGTATTTAAGTTTGTGTAGAACAAACCTTGGATCAAAATCAATATATTTTGATTTGTTAATATTTCTGTTAAGACTCTTAATGTATATATTCCTTCTTTCCCCTCTCTCTGTCTTACCCTTTCTCTCTTCTCCTTTCTTGTCTACCTTGGTTGTTGAATAAACCACACAATCTTATAGAATTTGCCAGAGTCTGAAGATTGCTGATTATATTACCTTGAGATACATTAAATGTTTATTTTTTTGTTGTTATTTCTATGTTGCTTTAGATCTATATGCTTCTTCAGATTCTTTTTCTTCTTCTTTGTGTTCTCCCCCTTTGTCCTCTTTTTTCCTTCTTCTTTGTCTTCGCCTTCTTTTTTGGTAGCTGCTTCTGTCTAGCCTTTATTTGGGAACTACATAATGTCTGCTGATTTCTTGTTTTGTTTCGTTTTTGATGTAATCAGCTCCTTATAATATTACTTACATCCATTAATTTAATTCAATTAGGGTTGCAAAATGTTGTATTCCAATCCTGTTATTTATTTTATATATATGGAGCTTGTAATTTTCATTGTAGAGATTTATGGCCTCCTTTATTAAAATGTTCTAGTTATTTTTGTTTGTTGCTGTTATAAATGGATTGTTACCTTGCTTTCTTATTCAGATAGTTTATTATTGGTGTGTAGAAATGCTACTGATTTTGCATCTGAAGGTTTACTGAATTTATCTCTTCTAAAAGTATTTTTGTTGCACTTTTAAAGTTTTTCTATATATAAGACGATGCAGGCAAACAGGAACAATTTGTCCTCTCATTTTCAACTTGAATGCCATTTATTTCCTTCTCTTGCTGAATTGTTCTAAAATTTATATTGAATAAGATTGTTGAATAAGAATATTATATTATTAGAAATGTCAAAAGTGGGCATACTTTTCTTGTTCCAGTTTTTAGAGGAATAGCTTTCAACTTTTTCCTATTTTTTGTCATGTTGGCTATGGGTTTGTTATCATGATCATTACTGTGTTGAGGTATGTCCCTTTATACTTAATTTGTTGAAAGTTTTTTTTTTATTGTGATGAGATATTGAATTTTATTGAATGTTTTTTCTGCACTTATTAAGGTGATCATACAGCTATTGTCTTTCTGTTTTTGAAATTCATTACATTTACTAATTTGCATTGTGTAGAACCATTTTGCATCTGTCAGGTAAATTCCACTTTATTATGGTGCGTGATTTTTTGATGTGCTGTTGGACGCAGTTTGCTAGTATTTTTTCAGGATTTTTGCCTTTATGTACATTAGGAATATTTATTGTCTTATAGTTTTTGTTGTTATTATGTCCTTGTCTGGTTTGGGTATCAGGTTAATGCTGGCCTTGTAGAATTAATTTGCAAGAATTTCTTCATCTTCAATTTTTTAGAATAGTTTTAAAAGAATTATTGTTAGCCTTTTAGAAATTGTTTGGTAGAATTCACCAGTGAAGCCATCAGGTCTTGGGGCTTTGCATTCTTGAGATTTTTATTACTGCTTCAATCTCTTATTATTGGTTTGTTCAGGTTTTTTATTTCTTCCAATCTTGTTGGGTTGTATGTGTCCAGGAACTTACATACACGTTTTTTCTAGATTTTTCAATTTGTTCACATATAGAATTTCATAATAGTCTCTAATGATATTTTGTATTTCTGTGGTATCATTTGCAATGTCTCTGTTTTCATTTTTTGATTTTGTTTGCATCTTCTCTTTTTTCATAGTTTTCTAGCTAATTATTTTTTTTATTATTGTCTTTTCAAAAGAACAAATTTTTATTTTTTTATTTGATTTTGAGATGTTTAAAAATGTAAAATTGTTATATTAATATGCAAAATATTTACATGGTTTGATAGTTAAACCCACAAAATGTATTCAAGATATATATATATATATATATATTTAAAGAGAGAGAGAGAGATTACTACAGTCAATTAAATTAACATGTTCATCACCTCACATTTTATCTTTTGTGGTAAGAATGTTTCTCATCTACTCTTGTAGCCAGTTTCACGCATAGAGTACAGTATCATTAACTAGAGTTACCACCCTGTACATTAGATCTTCAAACTTATTCATCTTTCACAATTGAAATTTTCCCCCCTTTGACCAACATCTCATTTCCCAACTTCCAGCCCCTGCCAACTACCAATCTACTCCCTACTTTTATGATTTCAGTTTTGTAACATTTTCTTTTCAGCCTTATGTTACTTTCCATTTTAAAATGCCTCTCTTCCTTACATAAATAGGGAGTGATATGGTCAGGTTTATATATTTTTTTTAAATTACTCTAATTCCATGAATCAAATACTTTAATAGGGCATGTGTGGACATCAGGATACTAATTAGGAGACTGTTGCATGAATTCAGGTCATGGTAGCCTGTGTTTGATTCTTTGGGATTTTAGAACCCTTTGTCCTTTGTGATGTTCTGATATTTTTGGCACTTCTATATTTTGATTCTGTGTTATGAATCTGAATTTTTATTTCCCTATAATATGATTTGGCTCTGTTCCCCCACCCAAATCTCATCTTGAATTTTAATCCCCATGTGTAGATGCAGTGACCTGTAATCCTCACATGTGGAGAAAGAGAGGTGATTGGATCTTAGGGGCAGTTTTCCCCATGCTGTTCTTGTGATAATGAGTAGGTTCTCACAAGATCTGATGATATTATTAAGTGTTTGACAGTGCTTCCTATATACACATTCTCTCTTTCTCTTTCTCTCTGACCTGGTGCCATGTAAGAATGTCTGCTTCCCTTTCCACCATGATTGTAAGTTTTCTGAGGCCTCCCCAGCCATGCAATACTGTGAGTCAATTAAACCTCTTTTCTTTATAAATTACCCAGTTTGGGGTAGTATATTTATAGCAGTTTGAAAATGGACTAATAAAACCTATTACTTAACATCATGTAAAATCTTCATGCATTCAAATGTTTTAAGCTTCATTTATTTATTATCAATAAAATTTAATTTGGCAACTCTAAAATGAATTATCCTTTGTTTTCCAATTTGCCCAATGGCTGTCATTTCCTTGATTGAGTGGAACTATGTAAGAAAACAGGATAAAGTTTCTTTAGGTTGCAAAATCAAATGAGTGTGACTTAGACTGAAGTTCCAAACTGAAAAAGAAATTACCAGTCAAACCTGCCATATTTAAGTATACTGAGCAGTATTAATATTAATTTGGCCCTCTCAATACTCAATATCAGCAAGACTATTCTCAAAAGCATAAACTTCTGATCTTTAATTTACTATATAACTATTTTATTTGCACTGATATATTCTGAATGTGATCTGAGCAGCTTGATTAACATACTATTCAGCTTGATAGGCTTAGGATGACTATTTAGGATTGAGCATATACCAGGGGATGGGGAGGTCAGCATAAAGAAGAAAGAATCATGTTACATTAAGTCTATAACTTAAAAATTAATTTTCTGCAAATATAATCTCATGTTTGAAAATTCTTAATCAAGTAACAGAAATCTCTAAATTCAGCAAGAATAGTTTCCATCCCCCTTAGGGATATTTTGGCTATGTCACTTGATTGAATTGATATCTGAAATCTGTAAAAAATTGTAGGCCCTTCTCTCTGTTGATGATTCTTGATTAACTATGGATGAGGAAGAAAAGAATACGAACATTACTTTCAGTTTGGCAAAGGGAAACCAATGATTAAGGATACCATTTCAAATAATTTCTTTGAGAATCAATGAATAAAATATGTGAACAAGCATGTATCTTATAAAGTGTTGAAATGATTAATAAAAATGCTAATAGTAAAAGTAGTCTTTTTTTTGACTTTTTTATTTTACATTTATTCCTCAGTTCTTCAACTCACTTGTCATTGAATGTTACAATTCCTTTTTAGGATTACTTCATTGTCAAATATAGTAAATAATTTTTTGTTTTGATTCTCATTAAATTATTTATTACATATGATGTTGCTGGCCACAACTTCTTTTCTTGAAATCCTCTTATTCTGATTTTTATGGTAAGCATAGCACCTTCTGACCCCCTACTCGGAATAATTATTTTGAAATTCTTTCATGTAGTTGTGTGTGCTGATGATTAATGATTTTTATTTTTGATAAGTATTCTATTGTAGAAATATATTATATTTGGTTTATCCATTCACTTGTTGATGGATGTTTAGATTGTTTTTAGTTTTAAATACTACAAATAAAATCATTTTTTTCAAAGAGTAGACCATAATTTTGATGAAGTGTTTTTATTGTTTGTTTTATATTTTACTTTTAATTAAAAATAAATATATATATTTATGGGCACAATGGATGTTTTGGATAGGAACACATTGGGAAATGATTAAATTCATGCTTATTAATCTATCTATAACTTCATCTATTTATCATTTGTTGTGGTAAAAACTTTAAAATTCTACTCTTTCAGAAATTTCTATGAATTATGGTTTTGGTGTATACTAGGAAGTCTGTGCTTAACTCAAACAACAAAGATTTTCCTAAGTTTTACTGGTTTTAAATTAAACTGCATAATTGTGAGTATTATAAATTAGACCCTATTGTGGTTTTAATTTTCATGTATCTAAGCACTAATCATGTTAAAGTTTTGTAGCTTTAGGTTTTGCATTTAGACAACGTGTTGAATTAGTAATGTTGAAAATCATTTCGCTATGTATGTGTGGGTATATTCTAAATTCTATATCACTGCTACATTATTTGTTTGGATACCAATATTATTCTGTCTTAATTGTTATAGCTTAATATTAGGTCTTAAAGTCAATTAGTTGACATTATTAAATAATTTTGATAATACGTTCAATGGTATTTCTACTTTGTTTAAATTTCTCTAGTTTATTTTTAAGGATATTGGTATAATATAGTACATGGTGTTAATTCTCTCTCTTTCTCTCTCTCCTGTTATCTATACCCACAAAGAATACAATTAACTTTTCTATCTTTACCTTAAATCCTGCCATTTTGCTAAACTTACACATTATTTTTAGTAGTTTGTTTGTAGATTTAAATTGATTTTCTATGTTAATAATCACATTATCTGTGCATAAAGACTTTTTCTTCTTTTCTAATTTTGATAACTTTCATTTGTTTGTTCTTTATTGCACTGGTTACTGGTAGGATTATACATCCTTGTCTTATTACTGATCTTAAGAGAAATATTTCAGTTTTTTAAAAATTATACTTTAAGTTCTGAGGTACATGTGTAGAATGTGCATGTTTGTTACATAATTATACATGTGCCTTGGTGTTTTGCTGCAGCCATCACCTGTCATCTACATTAGGTATTTCTCCTAATGCTATCTGTTCCCTAGCTCCCTACCCTCTGAAAGGCCCCTGTTTGTGATGTTCCCTTCCCTGTGTCCATGTGTTCTCATTGTTCAACACTCACTTATAAGTGAGGACATGCGGTGTTTGGTTTTCTCTTCTTGTGTTAGTTTGCTGAGAATGATGGTTTCCAGCTTAATCCATGTCCCTACAAAGGACATAAGCTCATCCATTTTTATGGCTGCATAGTATTCCATGGTGTATATGTGCCACATTTTCTTATCCAGTCTATCACTGATGGGCATTTGGGTTGGTTCCAAGTCTTTTCTAGTGTGAATAGTGCTGAAATAAACATACGTGTGCATGTGTCTTTATAACAGAATGATTTATAATCCTTTGGGTACAGACCCAGTAATGGGATTGCTGGTCAAATGGTATTTACAGCTCTAGATCCTTGAGGAATCACCACACTGTCTTCCACAATTGGAAGTAATTGTGTTGAAGTAATTTACACTCCCACCAACAATGTAAAAGCATTCGTATGTCTCCACATCCTCTCCAGCATCTGTTGTTTTTTGACTTTTAATGATGGCCATTCTAACTGGCATGAGATGATATCTCGTGGTTTTGATTTGCTTTTCTCTAATGACCATGATGATGAGCTTTTTTCATGTTTGTTGGCTGCATATGTCTTCTTTTGAGAAGTGTCTGTTCATATCCTTCACCCACTTTTTCATAGGGTTGTTTGTTTTTTTCTTGTAAATGTGTTTAAGAGACCTCAATGCCACACATCTACAACCATCTGATCTTTGACAAACTTGACAAAAACAAGCAATGGGGAAATGATTCCCTATTTAATAAATGGTGTTGGGAAAACTGGCTAGCTGTACTCAGAAAGCTGAAGCTGGACCCCTTCCTGACACCTTACACAGAAATTAACTCCAGATAGATTAAAGATTTAAACATAAGACCTAAAACCGTAAAAGTCCTAGAAGAAAACTTTGGCAATACTATTCAGGATAAAGGCATGGGCAAGAACTTCATGACTAAATCACCAAAAGCAATGGCAACAAAAATCAAATAGACAAATAGAATCTAATTAAACTAAGGAGCTTCTGCACAGCAAAAGAAACTATCATTAGAGTGAACAGGCAGCCTACAGAATGGAAGAAAATTTTTGCAATCTACCCATCTGAAAAAGAGCCAGAATATTTCAGTTTTTAAAAATTAAGTTTGATGGTCACTGTAGTCTTATTTATAGACAACTCTTATTGCATTAAGACATTACTTTCTATTTATACTTTGGTGGGAATGTTTAAGGATAGATATATACTAAATTTTGTAAAACACATTTTCTACATTTATTGAGAAAATAATATGGCTTTTAAATTTCTGTTAATATGGTGAGCTTTTTTAAAATTTTTGAATGATAAACTATCCTTGCCTTTCTGAAATAAACCTAACTTCATCAAGATATACAGTCATACATCACTTAACAATGGGGATACATTCTGAGAAATGCATCATAGAGTGTATTTGAACCTGGGTAATATAGCTACTACATGCATAGGCTATATGGTATAGCCTATTGCTTCTAGGCTACAAAGTGTTACAGCATGTTACTGCCTACAGTTAATATGCAGTTATAACAAAAAGGTAAGTATTTGTGTATGTAAACATATTTAAACATAACAAAAGTGTAATAAAAAGTATGATATAAGAGATACAAACTGGTATATTTGTATAGGGTACTTAGGATAAATGAAGTTTACAGGACTGGAAGTTTCTCTGGGTGAGTCAGTGAGTGAATGAAGAGTAAATGTGAAGGCCTAGGACATTACTGTACCCTACTGTAGACTTCATGAACACTGCAGATTTAGACTATACTAAATTTATAAAAAATAAATTTTTGATAATCACTCAGCTTACTGTAAGATTTTACTTTATAACCTTTCAAAATTTAAAATGCTTGTTGACTCATTGTAATAACACTTAGCTTGAAACACAAACATATTGTACACTTACACTAAAATATTTTTTTATTTAAATTCTTATGGGATGTTTTTTCTACTTTTAATTTTTTTTACTTTTTAAACACATTAATGATGCTAACACATTAGCCTAGACCTAAATCCCCATGATCCAATCAACTACCACCATGGCCCTCCCCCAACATTAGGGATTAAAATTCAAAATGAGATTTGGATAGGGACACAGAGCCAAACCATATCAGATAACGACAATGTCACTAAGTGATAAGAACTTTTTATTTTTATTATAATATTATGGGACCACTGCAACATATGCAATCTGTCAATGACCAAAATGTCACTTGGTGCACGACTGAATCTAAATGGTTCATGGGCATTATTGACCCATATTTTTAATCCTTTAAATACTACAACACAATTTATTTTACCCCTATGTATAGGTGTTAGTGTATTGTGCAATGTATAAACAATTTTTTGTCCTTATTGGGAGAAATATAAGAAACCCCATAACCAAAGTTCATTAGAAGCAGCTATTGTTGCTACTACAGCTGTCACTTCATTCAATCTAAAACCTTCATGTCTTGTTCCAAAGCCCTTATTAAGTGAGAATTAGATTCAGAGGTAAGGTTCTAGATATATACTATTCTTACTCCCTTCTATTCTCACATCTTATCTCTTCTTTTCTGTTATTCAATTCCTTTTCTTTTCACAAATATTTAATAAACAATATTAGTTTAGTTTGCCCTCTGGGTGTTAGCTCATCAAAAATTCTACCTATTGTTTAATGAAGTTTATAGTTTAGTTATGAAGGCTTATAAAAATCAACATGCAGTGAATTAGTATAAAATGATTATATGGTAGGAAAATGCAAGATATGATTATGTATGATTTAGTTCTATGACAAATATTTTTACCTTTCATTGATAAAGGCCCTGGAGTTAAACTATCCATGTTCCAATCCCGGCTGTACAATTTAACAGTGTTGGGAGGCCAGGCGCAGTGGCTCACATCTGTAATCCCAGCACTTTGGAAGGCCAAAGCAGGAGGATCACTTGAAGTCAGGAGTTTCAGACCAGGCTGACTAACATGTCGAAAACCCGTCTCTACTAAAAATGCAAAAATTAGCTGGGCGTGATGGCAGGTGCCTGTAATCTCAGCTACTCAGAAGGCTGAGGCAGGAGAATCACTTGAACGTGGGAGGCAGAGGTTGCAGTGAGCCGAGATTGCACCATTGCACTCCACCCTAAGTGACAAGAGCTAAACTCCATCTCATAAGAAAAAAAAATAGTATTGAGAAGTGCAAGATATTTAACCCCATGTATTTTTCTTCATAGCTGTAAAATGAAGATAGTAATAGTATCTATCCCAAATATCATTGTGAGAAATGCAATGGGATAAAACATGTAGTATCAAAAAAGTTTATGGCATGTAAAATTCTCAATAAATGTTAATTATTAATACTACTTTCATTTCTATACTTAATATCTGCTCTTAGACTTTTCTGATAAAAGATACAAAGGCTCCAATTATTTTGATATTTAATTAGTGCCTGCTCTGTGTATCTTCATCTGGCTCCTCTATACTTGGATACTTGGTTATATTCTATAAACATGGATCTCAATTTTGATCTTGGTTATTAGTTCTGGCCGCTATTTTAATTTGGAGCTTACTATAAATACTTGTCTATAACTCAATCTTGAGTTGACTTCAGTCAGTTTACATAATACCTATTCCATAAATCTGAGCCTTTACTAATATACTACCATAAAAGTCTTCATTGTGAAAACCACATGTCCATTAATATGTTTATATTTAAACCAGTTTATTACTTTCATATATATGATAAAAAGATATTTTTTCTCATTTCTTGGTGTTTCTAGTACATACATATGAACACTTCTTCCCAGTTCTTTTTCCCTGATAATCATCCTTTCCATTCACATAGATTTTGGCTTAAGCCATGATCATGTTTTGTTTGTATATTCCCAGCTTTCTGGTCACATCTACACAAGAGTTGACAGCTGTCTCCAGTTTGTCCAATTGGATCTCTTTTTATGCATAAAACTCTAAGTTGGAAACTAAGTCATAGGGAAATCAATCACAGGTTCTTGGGTTCTAGCAGTATTTACTCTTGCAAATGTTGGTCAAAGATAGAAAAATTATCTATTAAGTAGAAAAGAGAAGTCATAATCATAATTTGTAATCTTGTGATCAGTTCAGAGATGAAGGTTGCTGTCTCCAGTGATATTCCCTGTTTTCTACTACTGGTGTGTATATCACTTCTAATACACACACACACACACACAGAAACACATCATTTCCTCTTTTCTTTGCTTCACTATGGAAAATAGAGAAGGTTTATAGTGGTTAGTATGCTCAGCCTATTAGTAGAATAACAGTGGAAATAGAGACATATTGAAAATACAGTAAAATCTTGAAACTAATGATAATGGCCCTATGATATTTCTGAATGTAAAAGTTGGATGTGACTTCTAGTTGTCTCCATTTGGGGAGATACTGAGTGCATTTATATTTATATATGGGCTAATGAATGCATGTCAGGTGGAGAAAGTTTTTAAATTATGTAAAGAAATATATGTAAATGGAACAACTAGATGAAATACTGTGTGGAGTAATTAAAACTTCCCAACTTATCTAACAAAATATCTCCTAAACAGTCATGTTTTTACTTGTTCACTAGACAAGTGTTGAATAATGAACATAAATTGTCATAATTAAATTTATCGTCTCTTTCTTTGTCTTTACCTATCCCTACCATTAGTACCAGATATTTAAAGTGAGGGACAAAGAGAGAGAAGTTTGTAAGAGAACTTGAGATAAGTTCTGTCTCTTGTTTGCTGACATTATTAATATTTCAGTACTTTTAGTACTTCCTGAGCTTTATTGTTCATCTGTTCTGTGAAATGTATGAATTATTTCTTCATCCCTACATTACTCTTAAGTTACCCTTCATGTGTAGTCCAATACAAATTTGCATCTGATACATGGAAGAAAACTAACATATTCTGTTTCTGGTGTTAAATTTTAAATAGGAATCAGAGGACCTAACATAATAGAAAAAATAACCAGGACTCAATAAAATATCATATTGTACCAAAATCCAGAAAGTCACAACTTGAATAAGAAAAGACAATCAATTGATGTTAATACTTAGATGATTTGAATGTTTTAATTAACTGTTGGGATTTGAAAGGCACGGTTATAAAAATGCTTCAGGAATCAGCTATAAATTTTCTTGTAATAGATCAAGTACTAGAAAATTCTGCAATGGAAATAATAAAACTGAGAGATACCGTGAGATCCATTTAAAAACTCACCAGAAAGGCTCAATAGTAGTGTGGTGATGACAGGGAATGTGATAAAGAAAATAAACAAAATATAACAAAACAGAAAGAAAATTATCTTAAAAATTAGCACAATTCAGGGACCTGTCGGATAATAACAAACAACATTTATATTATCTGGGATACAGGCAAAGAGGAAAATAAGAACAGAATTCCATGATATTCACATACAAATCCAGTAAACTGAGAATTTCAAATAGAATAAATCCCTCTAACTATATGCCAGTATACATAATAATTAAACTTCTAAAACTAAAACAAAGCATCTTTAAAGCAGACAGTGATCAGAAACACATTACCTATATACGGATGCCAATTTGAATGACAGTGGCTTTCTTGTCTGAAAAAATAGACACCAAGGTCAACATTATTCTGTGATGTAAAAGAAACCTCCACAAATGTAAAATAATTGAAGTCATACAGAGTGGGTTCTCTGACTGTAATAAAATTAAACTAGAAATCAATAAGAGACAACAGGGCATTTTGAAACATGAAAATTAGATAACATACTTCTGTATATATATGGATCTAAGAAAAATTTGAAGATAATAAAAACATACATAGAATTGAACTAAACTGAAAATGCAACATGTTTAAATATGTGAGATAAAGTCAGCATAGTGTTGAAATGAACATATGTGACACTAAATGCTTTTATGGGGAAATGTGAGAGATCTCAAATTAATAATCGAGTTTCTATCTCAGGCAACAAAAATAATGAGAGTAAAATAAATCTAGAGTAAGAAGAATGAAAGAGATAATGAAAACAAGTGCAATAATCAATAAAATCAAAAACAGAAAACATTAGACAAAAGTCAGTGACACGAAAAGCTTGCTCTTTGAAAAAAATAATAAAATTGAGAAAACTCTACCAAGACAAAATTAAAAAGAGAGAAGATACAAATCACTAATACCAGGAAAATAACAGAAGATTTCACTAAAGACTGTACCACTAACAAAATAATAGGGGAATATTATGAACAGCATTATACTCAGAACTTTGACAAGTTAAATAACTTAAGCATTTCCTCAAAAAGTACAAACAGCCGAAGCTTAACCAAGATGAAATTGATGATCAAATAGAACTATAATTATAGTGAAATTGACTCATTACTAAAACACTTCTGAAAAATAAATTTCCAGGCCCAAATAATTTCATTAGATAATTCTAAACATTTTAAGATTAACATCAATTTTGTATAATTTCTTTCATAATAGAGAATATGTTTCAATTCAATTTATGAGTCTATTATTACTCTGAAACCAAAATCTAACAAAGAGAATACAATTAGAAGATACCTACTGATCATTATATCTCATGAACTTAGATGCAAATTTCTCAACATATTTGCAAACCGAATCCAACATTATGTAAAATATATCCTATAACCTAGCAGAATTTTCACTAGTTATGCAATCTATTAAAATCAATCTGCCAAAATCCAGAACACTGACAACCCTAAATGTTGGTGAGAATGTGAAATAGTAGGATCTCTCATGCATTACTGATGGAATGCAAAATTGTACACCCACATTGAATCAGCTTGGTAGTTTTTTACAAAACTAAACATATTTACTATGTGATCCAGTAATTGTATACCTTGGTATTTACCCAAGTGAGTTGAAAATTGATATCTACACACAAAAACCTGCACACGGATATTTATGGCAGCTTAATTCATAATTGCCAAAATTTGCAAGTAACCAAGATTCTAATTCTTCAGCATGTGGAAAAACTATTGTAATCTAAACAATGGAATAGTATTGAGTAATAACAAGAAATGAAGTATTAAGCCATGAAAAGACAAGGAGGAACCTTAAAGGCATATTACTAAGTGAATGAAGCCAATCTGAAAAGGCTGTATTCTGTATGATTCCTAGTATATGACACTGTGGAAAAGACAAAACTATAAAAACAGGAAAGAGATAAGTGATCACAAAGGATTAGGGAGGAGTTAATTTCTAATAATGTAAACCATGGACTTTGGGTGATAATGATATATCAATGTAGATTTATCAATATATATCAATTATAAGAAATGTATCACTCTGGTAGGGATTGATAATAATGAGGAAGGCTGTGCACTCAGGGCTGGAGGCAGGGGCAGGTACATGGGAAATATCTGTACTCTCTGTTCAATTTGCTGTGAACATAAACTTCTTCAAAAAATAAAACCTTCTGCTCAGGATTGCTTTGGCTATTCAGGCTCTTTTTTCATTCCATGTAAATTTTAGGACTGTTTTTTCTAATTCTATGAAAAATGACATTGATAATTTGGTAGAAATTACATTAAATCTGTATATTGCTTTGGGCAGTATGGTTATTTGAATGGATATTGATTCTTCCCAGAGCATGAGATTTTATTTCCATTTGTTTGTGTCATCTATGAATTCTTTCATCAGTGTTTTGGCATTTTCCTTGAAGATATCTTTCATCTCTTTGATTAAATGTATTCCTAAGTATTTTACTGTTTTGTGGCTAGTGTAAATGGGATTGAGTTCTTGATTTAATTCTCAGCTTGAACATTATTGGTTTATAGAAATGCTACTAGATTTTATATATTGATTTTGTATCTTGAAACTTTACTGAAGTTATTTATCAGGTCTAGGAGTCTTTGGAGTAGTTTTTAGGGTTTTCTAGATATAAGATCATGTCATCTGTGAACAGAGACAATTTGACTTCCTCTTCTCCAATTTAGTTGCTTTTTATTTTTTTCTTTTGCCTGATTACCTGGCTAGGACTTCTAGTACTGTGTTGAGTAGGAGTGATGACAGTGGGTCAATACAATACTGAGCAAAAATAACAAAGCTGGAGGTATCACATTACCTGACCTCAAATTATACTACAAGGCTATAGTAACCAAAATAGCACAGTGCTGGTGCAAAAATAGACACACAGGTAAATAAAACATAATAAAGAATACAAAATTAAAGTCACATACCTACAAAGAACAAATCATTGACAAAGTTGACAAAAATACGCAGTTGGGAAAGGACGCCTATTCAATAAATTGTGCTGGGTAAATTGGATAGTCAAATACGGAATGAAATTGTACTCCTATCTCTTACCATATACAAAAATTACCTCAAGATGGATTAAACACTTAAATGTAAGAACTCAAACTATAAAAATCCCAGAAGAAAACCTAGGGAAAACTTTTCTGGATATTGGCTTAGGCAAAGATATCATGACTAAGACCTTAAAAGCAAATACAACAAAAACAAAAATAGACATATAGGACTTAACTAAATTAAAGAGCTTTGACACAGCAAAAGTAACAACAAACAGCAAACAGACAACCTACAGAATGGGAGAAAATATTTGCAAATCATACATCTGACAGATAACTAATCTTCAGAAACTATAAGTAATTCAACACAAGAAAAAAAAAAGATAATCTCATTAAAAAGTAGGGAAAGGACATGAACAGATATTTCCTGAAAGAAGTCATACAAGCACCCAATAAACATTAAAAAGAAATGTTCAGTTATCACTAATCACAAGAGAAATGCAAATTAAAACCACAAGAAGACAACATCTCACACCATTTGGAATAGCTATTACTAAAAGTAAAAAAACAATAGATGTTGACAAGGATGCAAAGAAAAGAGAATGCTTATATAGCATTTGTGGAGATACAAGTTAGTACAACCTCTATGGAAAACAGTATGAAGATTTCTCAAAGGACTAAAAAGAGAACTGCCATTAAACCCAAGAATCCCACTACTGAGTATATACCCAGAGGAAAATATATAATTACAGCAAAAGTATGTGTGCACTTGTATGTTTATTGTTCACTATTTAGAATAACAAAATCATGGAATCTCCTAAAATGTCCATTAAAGGATGGCGGAATAAAGAAAATGTGGTATATATACCATGGAATACTATGCAGTCATAAAAATAAAGTAATGTCTATTGCAGCCACATGAATGGAGCTGGAGTACATATCATAAGTGAAATAACTTAGAAAGTCAAAAACCCTATATTCTCACTTAAAAATAGGGGCTAAGCATTGGGTAAACATAAGCATACAGAGGAAAATAATAGGCACTGGGAAATTCAAAAGGGAGGCGAGGGTTGAAAAATTCTCTATTTGATACAATGTTCACTGTTCCAGTGATGACCATATTAGAAACTCAAATCTCACCATTATATGATAAAATTGTGTAACAAAACTGCCTGTGTACCCCCAGAATCTATAAAAAGATTAATAAAAATTATTAAAAATCAATTTGTTTCATCATCCTATTAATAAATTGAAGAAACATTATACAGTTATAATGATTGCTGCAAAAAATCTGCTTAAAAATTCCAAAATATATTTATGATAAAAATGACCAAGAAGTTAAAAGTAGAGGGGAATTGCCACAACTTGATTCATTTAATGTGCCCTTAGCTAACATCTTATTTAACGGCAAAAGATTGAATGTGTTTCTCTTCTCTAAGATCTGGAATAGGAAAAAATCTGTTCACCCACCAGTTTTATTCAACATAGTAGTTCTAGCTACTACAAAAAGGCAGTAAAAAAATATAAAAGCATACAGACTAAATGTAAGAAAAAAATAGTGAATATTTGCAGATGATATGATTGTCTGCATAGTAAATCCCAAGAAACCTTTGGAGTTTAAGAAAAAACACCTAGAATGTAAGAGTAAGTAGTTCATCAAAGTCAAATGATAGAAGATCAACAGGTAAAAAATAATCTAATATTTAGCTACTAAAAATAAACATATACAAACCAAAATTAAAAACATAATATCATTTACAATTACTCCAAAAAATGAAATATTTATGTGTACACGTAAAAAATTATATGTAGAAATTATATGCTCAAAATCAGAAAGTGCTAATGATGGAATTTTTTTTAAAAAAAACTAAATCAAGAGAGATTCTGTGTTTACACTGAAAAGGCTCAATGTATTAAAGATGTCAATTCTCCCAAATTTAATTGCTTCATGGCAATTTTATCTAAATCACAGTAAAGTTATTTTTTTGTAGACTGACTAGCTTATTCTGCACTGCAAAGGCACAGGCTGTAGAATAGCTAAAACCAATAAAAAAATAAGTATTATAGCTTTTCAGACATAGACAGTAAAATAAGATATATATAGAAACAGGCCAGGCATGATGGCTCATAGCTGTAATCTCAGCACTTTGGGAAGCTGAGGAGGGCAGATCACTTAAGGTCAGGCATTCAGGGCCAGCCTGACCAACATGGTGAAACTCTGTCTATGCCAGAAACACAAAAATTAGCTAGGCATTGTGGTACATGCCTGCAGTCCTAGCTACTCAGGTGGGTGAGGCAGGAGAATCACTAGAACCTACGAGGTATAGGTTTCACTGAGCTGAGATCCTACAAATGCACTCCAGCCTGGGTGACAGAGCAGGAGTTCATCTCAAAAAAAAAAGAAAGAAAAGAAACAATGTAAATAGAAACAACAAAAAAAAGTTAAAAAGCAGGGGGATGAAGCTAAAGTTTAGAGTTTTTATTAGTTATTTTTGTTTGTTGATTGGTTTGCTTTTTATACAAGCCATGTTAAGTTGTTATCAGGTTAAAGTAATGGGTTATAAGATGACATTTGCAAGCCTCATGATAACCTCAACCAAAAAATCATACAATAAATACACAAAAAAACAAAAAGTAAAATACTAAAACATATCACAAGGGAAAATTACCGTCACTAAAAGAAAGGCAGGAAGGAAAGAAAGAAGAAAGAGAAGACCACAAAACAACCAGAAAACAGATAACAAAATGGCAGGAGTAAGTCCTTATTTATTAATAATAACATGGAATGTAAATGGACTAAACTCTCCAATCAACAATCAGTTGCTGAATGGATAAACAAACAACACTGAATCATCTGTTGCCTTTAAGGAATACACGTCCCCTATAAAGACAATTGACTGAAAATAAAGGGATGGAAAAAGATACCCCATGCCACTGGAAATCAAAAAGAACAGGAGTTTCTATATTTATATCAGACAAAGTAGGTTTCAAGACAAGAACTATAAGAAGAGACAAAAAAGGTCAGTACATAATGATAAAGGGGTCAATTCAGCAAGAGAATATAACAATTTAAAAATATATGCACCCAACACTGGAATACTCAGATAAGAAAAAGCAAATATTATTAGAGCTAGAGAGAGAGAGAGATTCCAATACTGAAACAGATGGAGATTTCAACACCCTACTTTCAGCATTGGACAGATCTTCCAGACAGAAAATCAACAAAGAAACTTTGAACTTTATCTACACTATAGACCAAAAGGACCTAATAGATAATTACAAAACATGTCATCTAATGGCTGCAGAATACATATTCTTTATTCTTTATGTCAGCATATAGATCACTCTCAAAGATAGACCATATGTTATGTCACAAAGCAAGTCTTTAAACATTCAAAAAATTGAAATAATATAAAGTATCTTCTCTGACCACAATGGAATAAAGCTAGAAATCGATAACAATAGAAATTTTGGAAACTCTGCAAATATGTGGAAATTAAACAATAGGTTTCTGAATGACAAGTAGGTTAATGAAGAAATTCAAAAGGTAATTGAATAATTTCTTGAAACAAATGATAATGAAAACACAACATACCTAAACCTATGGGATACAGCAAAGGCCATACTAAGAGGGAAGTTTATAGCTATAAGTGCCTAATCAAAAAAGAAGAAAAAACTTCAAATAAACAACCTAATGATGCATCTTAAATAACTTGAAAAGGAGCCCAGTGTGGTGGCTGACACCTGTAATTCCAGTACTTTGGGAGGCTGAAGTGAGCAGATCACTTGAAGTCAGAGGTTCGAGACCAGCTGAGCAACATGGCAAAACCCCATCTCTACCAAAAATACAAAAACTAGCCAGACGTGGTGACATGAACCTATAATCCCAGCTACTCAGGAAACTGAGGCATGAGAATTGCTTGAATCCAGGAGGCAGAGGTTGCAGTGAGCCAAGATCACACAGCTGCACTGCAGCCTTGGTGACAGAGTAAAACCTCATCTCAAAAACAAAACAACAACAACAACAACAAAACCCTTGAAAAGGAAGAGCAAACCAAACCCACGGAAGAAATAAATGAAATTCAAATGAAGAAAACAATGGAGAAGATCAATAAAACAAAAAGTTGGTTTTCTGAAAACTAAAACAAAATTGACAAACCTTTAGCCAAACTAAGAAAAAAAGAGAGAAGATCCAAATAAATAAATCACAGATGAAAAAAGAGACATTATAAGTGATACTGCAGAAATTCAAAGATCATTAGTGGCCACTGCACACAACTATATGCCAATAAATTGGAAAATCTAGAAGAAATGGGCAAAGTCCTACACAAATACAACTTACCAAAATTGAACTATGAAGAAATACAAAACCTGAATAGACCAATAACGAGTAATGAGATCAAAGCTATAATAAAAAGTCTCCCCAGTAAAGAAAAGCCTAGGATCTGATGGCTTCACTGTTGAATTATGCCAAACATTTAAACAAGTGCTAATTCCATTCCTACTTAAACCAATCTAAAAAATAGAGGAGGAGGCAATACTTCCAAACTCATTCTATAAGGCCAGTATTACCCTGGTATCAAAACCAGAGACAAACACATCAAAGAATGTACTATAGGCCAATATCTCTGATTAACATTGATGCAAAAATTCTCAACAAAATACTAGCAAATTGAATTCCACAATACATTTAAAAGATAATTTATCATGACCAAGTGGGATTTATTCCTGGGATCCAAGGATGGTTCGACATATACAAATCAATCAATGTGATGCATCCTATCAACAGAATGAAGGACAAAAGCCATATGATCATTTCAATTGATGATGAAAAAGCATGTAGTAATATTCAACATTCCTTCATGATGAAATCTCAAAAAACTGGGTATAGAAGGAACATACCTCAACATAATAAAAGCCATATATGACAGGCCAACAGCTAGTATTATACTGAATGGGGAAAAACTAAAGGCCTTTCCTCTAAGATCTGGAACATGACAAGGATGCCTACTTTAACCACTGTTATTCAAGGTGATATTGGAAGTCCTAACTAGAACAATCATACAAGAGAAAAAAGTAAAGGGCATACAAATTGGAAAGGAGGAAAACAAATTATTCTTGTTTACAGATAGTATGTTCTTATATTTTGAAAAACCTAGAGACTCCACCAAAATACTATTAGAATTGATAATCAAATTCAGCAAAGTTGCAGGATTCAAAATCAACATACAAAAATAATAGCATTTCTATATGCCGACAGTGAAAAATCTTAAAAAGTAAAAATGTAATCCCACTTACAATAGCCACAAATAAAACTAAATAACAAGGAATTAACTGAACCAAAGAAGTAAAAGATCTTTATAATAAAAACTGTAAAACACTGATGAAAGAAACTGAAGAGGAATCATTGAAAAGGAGCTCTTTCCAATTGTATTATTAAGGAAGATTTTAGAGAAGAACATAATTTGACCTAAAACTTGAAATTTGAATAAGGTTTCAATAGTTTATAGAAATGAGGAGGTTTAAAGGAAACTTTCCAAGACAAGACAGGCCTATTTCAGTAAAAGATGTTCTTAGGGGATAAGTAGGTAATATAGTGAATGGAGTTTAAGGACTGTGAATGGATAGGGTATAAATTGAAGCTGAAATATGAGATTGAGAAGACCTGGCTCTAGGTTTTCTACCATTTTTCAGTCTCGTTCCATATTGTAGGATTGACTTGGGGAAGTGGCTGCCAAAGCAGAAACTTTATTTTTTTGCCTAGTTTGCATCTAAGTGAGGTCATGTAACTGGTTCTTGACAATAGAATTTGAGTGGTGATGTGTGTTACTTCCATCTAGCATGGTCACCAAGATGAAAGCTTTCTCTGCTATCTTTTTCCCAGTTCTTGGCCAAAGAGGACAGATTCTGAAGTCCTAGCAGAAGATAGTGCCAAAAGATGGAAGCCTGTGTTCTTGGCTACTCTACCTAGTAATAAAAGCAATTTCAAATTTATTCCAATAGTCTACTGAATGCCTTCTATGAAGGAAATTCAAACAGTATTGCAGAAGACAGCTGGCTCTGATGTTAGGGACAGACTGTTGAGACAATTAACTAAAAGGGAAACTACCAAGGAAGTTATTAAACTAATTCTGATAGAGTTGGGAAGTATAAAATTAGGGAGGCAGCATAAGAAAGGATGGAAGGAAGGAACAGATGCAAAGAAAATTATTGGAGGTAGAACTGATAGGACTGGGTTATTGGACCGGGGAATGAGTGAGAATGAAGAGTGTGAAAGAAACATTGGTGATGTCTTGTCTCTGTGACAAGCACATAAGAGGCATAGGCTAGAACATTTTGGCTTAACTTATATTGGCTAATTATAAGTGCTGTGAAAAAAAGTGAGTAGCCTCAAGAGGCAGTGAGTTCTTCACCACTCAGATATCCACAAGGATGATAGCCATTTGCTAAGTATGTTATAAAGGGCTTTTTCCATGAGGATCAGATTCTTGTAAACGTCTAACTTCTTAAGTTTCTAACAATTTAAAGTTTTATAATTTAGCAATTATACTAGGTGTTATTTATAATATTTCAGTGATTTACATAAAAATTGAGATAAATTTCATATAAGAGAAATGTATAGACAAGAAATACATTTTATGTCATGTTCATGACTGCCTGAATCCTCTCTTCCTCCAAATGATTCTAGTGACTCATGAGCATAGCAGAGTTATGTTGTCTGTAGGCTTAAGGTATTGTCATTATCCTTTAGTCTTAGTTCATGAGTATTTAGGAATTATATTCATATTTCAACTAACATTAGCACTATTTACATAATCTAATAGAACTTCCTTATAATGATGAAAAATTATAAATGTTAGATGTGGCACATATATTTTCTGTTTTTTCCTAAAGTAACTACCGAAATATATTTTGTGATTTCTATTCAGTGTACAGATTATATTTTACAGTATAACCTTCAGTGTTCCAAATTTTACTCTTTCTCTTCACAACCTCTTTCTCATTCTTCAGAGAGTCTTTGATTTATCTACCTGTGAAATTTCATCTGCTGCAGAATAGCATTGTTTCTACCTTATATAGTGTCAGGAACTATATATGTATATACATAATAGCTTCTGTGAGAACATATTTTGTGTCCACTGATGATTTGCATGGAGTCTGCTGTCACTTTGCTCTTCCTCAATGCTTTTTTTTTTTTTTTTTTCATTCTTGGATTGGCCGTGATGAGAAAAAGATACGACATGTTCAGATTCTGATGACACAGCAAACTGCAAATTACCCATTGGCAAAATGAAGTCTATCGCTGGCAAATAGTCTCTGGAATTTTGTAATAGGCAATCTGGGCATTGCTGTACTCCAGCACAGCAGATGCTGTTGTGTGTAACAGTTCCATTTTCTAGTAGTCAGAATAGTAATCAGCCATAGCAAGGTATTCATGACTGCCCACTGTAAACAAACACATCCTTCCCTTACTCCAAGTGACTCTGGTAATTCATGAGCATAGCAAAGTTATGTTGGTTATAGGCTTGAGGTATTTTCATTACCTTTATAAATTCCACATTTATATTTCTCTGAAGCTTCATTAGTTAGTGATTATGGAGTTTCTCTAGTGTTGGCTATACAACATAAATCACTTCTGAGACAATAAAAGCATTGATTTTAATGAAATAAAATATTTCAAATTATATAATCTTTCTTTTTTTAATTGTACTTTAAGTTCTGGGGTACATGTGCAGATCTTGCAGGATTGTTGCATAGGTACACACAATGCCATGATGGTTTGCTGTCTCCATCCCCACCATGATCTACATCAGGCATTTCTCCCAGTGTTATCCCTTCCTAACCTCTCCACACCCTCTGTCCCTCCCCTAGCCCCCCACCCCCTAACAGACCCCAGTGTGTGATGTTCCCCTCCCTATGCCCATGTGTTCTCATTGTTCAACACCTGTCTATGAGTGAGAACATGTGGTGTTTTGTTTTCTGTTCTTGTGTCAGTTTGCTGAGAATGATGGTTTCCAGATTCATCCACATATAATTTTTCTACTAAAGTTTAGCATGACTACAATTTGCTTCAAAGATTAGAAATCCTTCATAGAAATCAAGATACTATGTGAGAAAAATGTTCTTACACCCTTGTATGAGAACTTTAAAGGCTTGATACAAATAAATTTAAAGATACTTTAATACAAAATGTATAAATATTATTATATCTTCTAAATGTGTGTGGTAAGCTTCTTAAAAGCAAGAGAGGTAGCTTGATCACTTCTTTATACAGTAAGTACACAGTATAATACATAGAATATTGATTTCATATAAAAACTAAATAGTACAAAGACTGCTCTCATCTGTGCCATAACATATCCTGACCTTGACAATATTCCATTACTAAGTGAAAGAAAAAGGTTTTAAATACATTGTTGTGTTGAACCACAATTACAGGTTTATTCCCTGCTCTAGCCTTCTTTGAAATTAATACAGACAAGAATAACCACAGTACTATCTGAAAGCGTGAGAATAAAAAAATCAACAGAATTTTTGCATTAACAAAACATAGCTTAAAATTTAAGGGCCAGGTTAAATTTTAAGTACTATCTGAAAGGGTGAGAATCACAAAATCAACAGTACTATCTGAAAGAGTGAGAATCACAAAATCAACAGTACTATCTGAAAGGGTGAGAATCACAAAATCAACAGAATTTTTGCATTAATTTTGGCCAGGTTAATTTCCTGGTTTTAATGAGTAGTCTTTGTAGGAGACAAGTTAGAATATTATGCTCTCAATATATGCAAACAGCATGGATGATGTTTCTTTACCATAAGTAACTAATTTAAAAGAATTTTGAAAATTGACCAGGTTTATACTGAAGTACAAATCAAAACTCTTTATTCTGTTTTAAGGTATGGAACAATGGAATTTGAGTGGTGATGTGTGTCACTTCAGTCTAGCCATTATATAGAGTGATTTACTTCCTTTTTAGAATTCCCAGCACTCGAAATTCCAATTATTTCAGCAAATCAAATTTTGGCCACAATGCTGTGAATATCAATTAAAATTCAAAATTAAATTTGCAAAGGCAATCTCTTTTCCTGTTCTTGTTTCAAGTGCTAGCCAAATTGTACATTTGTATTTTGGGGTGCTTACCAATAAATTAGTTGGAAAGAAATAAGTATTTCATTGAGAAGAAATGTGTTAAAAGGGATAAATATAATTGTTAGAATCAAGTTTGGAAAGTATGATATGAATCCCAGTAAAGGGAATAAGTCCAGGAAAGTGCTGCATTTCTCTTTAGCAAAATTTATAACCCTTACTCCAAAAATTACAAAGATAATCAGGACAATTAATTTGCCTTCTTTGTACCTTTTAAGTTTTCATTTCTTTATGTATTTTATCTTACTATAATTATTTTGCTTACAGATTTGATTTTTTTTTTGTGTTTGGGGAAGTGAATTTAGGGACTGAATGTCTCAATTAAGTTGATATGTTAGGTCAATGATAACTTAGACATATCAGGTCAGTCTTTGTTGCAGAATCCATATTAGATAAAAAGCATTTCAATTAACTCTCTGTGTATCTTGGAAGCATGATGGCCTGAACTCTAAAGCATCAGGAAAAGAGGAATGTGGGAGGGAAAGGAGATGGTTCCTGTTGTTTGTTGACAATGTGCATAGTTACAGGATTATGGTGAGTAATGGGAGAACTGTGGATTAGAGAAATCTCAGAGATAATGGAAAATTTTAAAATTTAGCTTCATGGTAGAGTATAAGATAGAAAATTTAATTATTAAATTGACTTTAGTCAGACCTCTTTTTATTTGTAACTTTATATCAGTTTTAGTTTTATTATATTTGAATCACAGAAATTTCCTGCTTTGGTGAAATGAGAATCTAAAGATAAAAATTAAATAAATTCGATGAATTATAATATATTAAAACAGTAGGAAATATTTATTTAAATTTTATACAATTATAAGTATTTTGAAACCAATTAAAACTATTTCTAAAACTAGAATAATTTATTCCTCAAAACCATATGTTAGAAGTGTTTTCATATATGAGACTGTTCTAGGCTCAGTGAAGGTGCAGCTGGTTAACTGCTTTAGATAAAATAAAAACAAAATGAAAGTGAACAGCAACAAGGAAGCAGAATGAGAGTTTTTTAGTCTGCTTAAAAAAAAAGGACAAACTAGTTACTGCTTTGGCATTCAAAATTTGGAAGTACAATGTGTTTACTACACTCACTCTTCTGCCTTTTAAAAAAAAAAAGACCTTTGGAAACAAAGAAAATATTTCTAAATATGCTAAAATATTTAAGAAATAAGCTGTAAAATGAAGTCAGAGTCATGTTTCTTCAGATTATAGCATCCCAAATTCCAGCTGAGAAAAATTGAGGGTATTTATAATAGAATTCTGCCTTGGATTCCAGAGCAATAAACTAAAATGTATAGCTGTGTATTTAGTTGTGAAATTAAATTGTATTTAAAATTGCGAAGTTAAGAAACAGAAAGGTATAGATTCAAAACTCTTTGTACAACATATTACCTGTGTAACTTTGAATGAGTAAATTATACTTTTAAACCACAGCTTTCTCAGTGGTGAAATATGAATAGCTATAGAACTTACATTTTAGAGTTATTGAGTAGATTAAATAATATAATGTATATAAAACACCTATCATAGTACTGTTGTATAACTATATTTAAAAAACATAACCTATTATTGTTATAGTTTCTAAAATGAATTATTTGCCTGGATTCAAGTAAAATGTATAGCTATATTATATTGCTTTTTTCAGTTTCCAGATACATAGAGATCTTTTTCATATTTTGCTTACACAACTGATAATTATAACTAAATTCAGTCCTCAGCATTTCAATCTTAAAATGCTTAAACTATTACAACTCTTTTATTCTCCTAAAATCATTATTAGCACTAAATTTACCTGATAGATTAACCATTTCTACCCAACACGCAAATTTTCTATGCCTTAATTGTTAGAAACATTCCATAGAGTTTATAAAGGAAACACTGTGACTTATTACAAATGGGCTCTCTTTAGATTGACATAACTCTTAATCTGTAAACTTGTTATAACATCAGATAATTGTGCTACTTCCTGGTATTCCTACACCTTTAACACAAGTATAAATAAATGGATATTTTGCCTTTCAAATTGCTGAAATCATCCTTCATATTCCACTGCCATCTAATCCTGTGAAAACAGAAATGAAGTTACTTCGCATGATTTGTTCTCAGTGAAACTTTATTGGTTCTAATGTCAACCTTTCCATTTTCCTATCTATATTTTATGTTGATGTGTTTTACAAATATTAATTGATAACTGCTATATTTTAAGCATTTTACTATGTAATGAGAAAAATATGCAAACAAGGAAAACACAGCCACTTTTCTAAAGTTATGAGTACAGTTGGTATTATGGGCAAGAAGAGAATTATAATGTAATAGGTCCAGTTGCAGAAAAAATTTCATGATATATGTAACCCAGATTGTTTGTGTGGGGGTGGGGATAATGACTTAATGAATATTTCGTAGAAAATGTAAAAGTAAATATTCCAGGAAAGATTTGAAAGGTAACTTCAATGGAGAGAAAGAGAGTTTAGTAGAAAGAAAGTAACATTTAAAAAACACACAAGCAAGGGAAATAGGAACTATAACCAGAATGAGTACATTTAGGATAGTTGGAGTGAAGAGAGTATGCAAGTGGGAAAAATAAGAGGCTGAAAGGATAAACTGAGCACTATATGAAGCACTGTGCAAATCCTTGTAGCTTATCCATCTACAGCTATCGTAATCAATCTTCCATGTCCCAAAAGTTTAGAACATTATTGGCACATGTGCATGTCACAAGCATACCAGCAAATTCAGTTTTTATTAATTATTAACTTTCGTAACACTCACAAGTTTCAAAGTTGGAATATAATCAATTGATTGGTTACTTCATTTGAAACTATCATTTATCCCTCTATCTCTCTATATCTATCAATTTAGCTATCTATCTGTGTCTCTGTGTCTGCCTACCTATCACAAGTTGAATTGTGTCTCCCAAATTCCTATGTTGAAGTCCTCATCTCCAGTACCTCAAAATGTGACTGTATTTGGAGATACATCCTCTAGAAAGGTTGTTAAGTTAAAATGAGGACTTTAGGATGGATCCTAATCGAAATCATTGGTGTTCTTATAAGAAAATGAGACTAGAACACACAAAGAAACACCAAGGATGTGCACACTAGGAAGAAAGACCTCTGAGGATACAGTCAGAAGGTGACCAGCTGCACACCAAGAAGACAGTTCTCAGAAGAAACCAAACCTACCTTGTCTTGGACTTCTAGCTTCCAGTAATGTGAGAAAATAAAATTCTGATGCTTAAGCCACCTAGTATATGGTATTTTGTTATGGCAGCCGCAGCAAACTAATTATGTGTGTGTCTGTGTGTGTGTGTGTATGTGTGTGTGTGTATTTAACATGTGTTTTATTTCCTGCACTTTTCTGTTGACTAAGGATATAAAGAAGAGCGACATTAATTTTATATTCTGGGAATTTAAAGATCAAGGTAGAGATATACTAACAATAGAAAAATTACAAAATGAGCATGTACAATAATACATATGGTATGTGGCAACTGCTAGAAAATCATCTCAGCACAATATGGGGATTTCTTAGAGGTGATGGTGCTTCAACAAAATCTTTATTCAGCAGAAGAAAATACTGATGTAGCAGAAAAAGTGAAATTTGCAAGATGTAAAGGGTGGTTTTTGGTAGAAAAATGGCTTTAGTTTTCTGACCGGTCAACGAGGTGTGAAGGAGCATGGCCAGTTTCATGCCTGGCAATGGCATGGTGCTGCTGGCACAGGCGTATATGTGCATGGAGTGGCAGGCAGGAACCCCTTCAGTGATCTTGAAGTGAATTCTAATTATCTCCTATTCAGGGCTTCTCTTCCGTGATGACACTTTTTATCATTTTCATATATAGATTGTTGTCCTTTCTGAAAGGAAGCAAGTTGGAAATTAATTAATCTTGTCCAACTCTGTTATCAGTTTGCTTTCTCTGACCTTTCCCCTACTCAATGGTTCTTGCATTTTTTGGTCCACTTTTTAATTTGAAAAGCATATTCTAAAATACAGCAATGCTTTTTCAATTTTGGGCCCTTTCCTTGACTATCAGTTTATGTTGAGGTTCTTCCCTCAGATTTAACCTATTTTAGTCTGGTGAAAGTTAATGATTAATTCCTCCACCAGCTGTTACAGGCTCTCAGTACACACCACAGAAGCACTCACCAACCCTTAGCCATAACACTGTAGCATATTTATTTGCCTTTCTTTCCATCCTCCACACTTGTTTGCCTTTTGGATCAGTTCCCTTATGATAGATTTTAGCTTTTCCCCCTTGGGCTAATCATTCTTTACTATATATTAAACTCATCAGCAAGGTATTATTAACAATGCAGAATCTCTCAAAATGTCCTAATGGAAACTGAAGGAGTATTACATGAAAGGAGAAATCTTTCCTAATTTTAAATCTGTAGGGTATTTATTTAGTATTCCTTAGCAGCAGGTATACTTAAACCCTTTAATGTCAACACTGTGGTACAATGTTTCTTTTCCCCTGTCTTCTTGAATAGATAGTTCTTGAACACAAAGCAGCAGGGCTCCATTTGTAGAATGATCTGAAGAAGAATGAAGAGTATTTAATAGAAAACTCTTGGATTCCTTCCGGTTGTAAACCATGTATGGAATCTTATCGATACCACAAACACTAAATTCTTGTTTACACGCTCTGTTTACTACAATCCATGCCTTGTAGCTGGACAATTTTGATGGCAATCATTAAAACAGCAAATCAATTTTCTATATGAAGCTTAGATTTAAAACTTTTGAAAACATAGTTCTTATAGTATTCAGAATTCTCCCTAGTTACAGAACTAATAGGACATACAGATACAGATAATAAACATATTTATTATATGGAATTGGTTCACGTAATTGTGCAGATTAGAAAGTCCAAAATCCACACAGTGAGTATCTCAGTTCTAGATGCAAAACTAAAAGCTTCTGTAGAACCAGGAAGAACCAGTGCTGCAGTTTGAAGGCTGTCAGACAGGAGAATTCTCTTACTTGGAGAAGGGTCAGCTTTTTCCTCTATTTAAGCTTTCAAATTATCAGAAGGGTACTACACACATTATGGTAATCTTCTTTCTCAGTCTATAACTTTAAATGTTAATCACATCAAAAACACCATCACAGAAATACCCAGACTAATTCAAGGAACTATCTCAAACCCTGTGGCCTAGACAAGTGGACTCATAAAATTAAGTTTCACAGGTTCCATGGGCCTAATCTCAAACTCATGGAAAATTAATCTGGGAATAATTTCTGTATGTGCTCTTCAGTGTGATCTCCTTAATTGGTTTTCGTAAACAGATAATTTAGGGAATTTCTTCCTCTATTTTTTTCATATGATATTTTCTCAACACTATTAATTATATTCTGCATCTTTTCCCTATTTGACTTCAAAAACAAACAATTGAACAAAAAAATGTAGTATTTTAAATTTCAGTATATGGATGTTATGTTTTTAGACTTCTGGTTTTGTTTAATTGATCATGTTTTACATTCTTGTGCCATAACATTGACATCTTAATCGTTTTCACATAATAATTCTTGATATCTAGAATAAGTCTTCTCACATTTCTATTTTTCCTTAAGAATCCATAGCTACTCATAACTTTTTGATATTCCATATAAAACTTAAAATCACCATGTTAATTTTTAAGGAAAAAAATTTTATTTGGATTTTGATTACAATTCACTGGATCAATATATCAGTTAGGGAATATTTGCCTATCTTATGGCATCAAATCTTCTTGTCTGTGACTAAACTCAATCTCCCCATTTACATAGGTCTTCTTATTTAATCCCTTTTAATAGTTTAAAATATTTTCTACATAACGACCATCACATATTTTGCTAGATTTATTCCTGGGAATATTTTTTTTGTGTTTTTACTCAAAATATCTTAGAGCATATTTTATAATAATTTTTGAAGAATACATTAAAATGCAATTAATGTTTGCACATTCATCTTTTTTTAATGAGGCCTAATTCATTTTTTAATTTTTATTTTATTATACTTTAAGTTGTGGGGTACATGTGCAGAATGTGCAGGTTTGTTACATAGGTATACACGTGCCATGGTGGTTTGCTTCATCCATCACCCTGTCATCCACATTAGATATTTCTCCTAATGCTATCCCTCCCCTATCCACCACCACCTGCTATCCCTCCCTTAGCCCCCCACCAGACCACTGGCCCCAATATGTGATGTTCCCCTCCCTGTGTACATATGTTCTCATTGTTCAACACCCACTTATGAATAAGAACATGTAGTGTTTGATTTTCTGTTCTTGTGTTATTTTGCTGAGAATTACGGTTTCCAGCTTTATCCAGGCCCCTTCAAAGGACATGAACTCTTCCTTTTTCATGGCTGCATAGTATTCCATGGGCTATATGTGCCACATTTTCTTTATCCAGTCTATCATTGATGGGCATTTGGGTTGGTTCCAAGTTTTTGCTACTGTGAGCAGTGCCACAATAAACATACGTGTACATGTATCTTTATAATAGAATGATTTATAATCCTTTGGTATACCCCTAGTAATGGGATTGCTGGGTCAAATGGTATTTCTAGTTCTAGATCCTTGAGGAATCACCACACTGTCTTCCACAATGGTTGAACTAATTTACACTCCCACCAACAGTGTAAAAGTGTTCCTACTTCTCTACATCCTCTCCAGCATCTGTTGTCTTCTGACTTTTTAATGATGGCCAGTCTAACTGGCATAGCATCATATCTCAATATCATTTTGAAAAAAAAAAAAAGCTGGAGGCATCATGCTACCTAACTTTAAACTATACTACCAGGCTACAGTAATCAAAATAGTATGGTACTGGTACCAAAATAGAGAAGTAGACCAATGGAACAGAACAGAGGCCTCAGAAATAACCCCACACATCTACAACCATGAGATCTTTGACAAACCTGACAAAAATAAGCAATGGGGAAAACATTCCCTATTTAATAAATAGTGTTGGGAAAATGGCTAGCCATATGCGGAAAGCTGAAACTGCATCTTTTCCTTACATGTTATACAAAAATTAACCCAAGATGGATTAAGGATTTAAACATAAGACCTAACACCATGAAAACCCTAGAAGAAAACCTAGGCAATACCATTCAGGACACAGGCATGGACAAGGACTTCATGACTAAAACACCAAAAGCAATGGCAACAAAAGCCAAAATTGACAAATGGGATCTAATTAAACTAAAGAGCTTCTATACAGCAAAATAAGCTATCATTAAAGTGAACTGGCAACCAACAGAATGGGTAAAAATTTTTCCAAGCTACCCATCTGACAAAGTGCTAATATACAGAATCTACAAGAACTTAAACAAATTTACAAGAAAAAATACACATTCATCTTATATCCAGCACACATACAACACTCTTTAAGATGCTAATAATTATTCAGTTTTTTCTCTGGGGTTTTCTATGTCAGTGAACATTTCAATTGTGACAAATGTTTTCTCTTGCTAGTCACAAATTACATGCAGTCTGACAAACATTGCCTTTTCCTCAGAGTCTAGTCACTTACATTTATTATTATAACTGGTATAAATGACTGTTTTGTCATTCTTTTCTAGAAACTTAAAATTTTTTACATCTCTGATAGTATTGCAGCGTCTGGTTATTTCATACCTCTTTGGATTGACCACAGAGTTCACAAGGCCTTGCATTTAGATAATCATCTTGAAGGATGAATTTTTTTGACCCCAATATTTAGACATTGATCCTAATTTCTTCAACTGACTACTCAGTACCATTTACATTTTACAAAATAATTTAGTGTCTCAATTTCTGTTTGCAGAAATTCTTCCAAGTTCTGTTCTATTAACTAGATAACTTGAAGCAATTAATTACTTCTTGTCTTCTCCTTCAACATGCCTCTTTTCTCTATGTCTCTCTCACCTCTGGAATTTGAGTGGTCTGGGGGCAAAACAACCCTTTTCTCAAATTCAATATAAATGTTTAATATAGCCAAGAAGTTTGCCTACATCCTGGCCATATTCTCTTCCTTTTAAAATATGGGGCTCTTTTTTAATTTTAATTGTGTTTTAGGTTTTGGGGTACATGTGAAGAACATACAGAATTTTTGCATAGGTACACACATTGCAGTGTGATTTGCTGCCTTTCTTCCCATCACCTATATCTGGCATTTCTCCCCATGTTATCCCTCCCCAACTCCCCACCCCCCACTTTCCTTCCCCTACTTCCCCTCAACAGACATCAGTGTGTGATGCTCCCCTCCCTGTGTCCATGTGTTCTCACTGTTCAGCACCCACCTATGAGTAAGAACATGCGGTGTTTGATTTTCTGTTCTTGTGTCAGTTTGCTGAGAATGATTGTTTCCAGTTTCATCCATGCCCCTACAAAGGACATGAACTCATCGTTTTTTATGGCTACATAGTATAACATGGGGTATACATGCCACATTTTTCCTGTCCAGTCTATCATCGATGGGCATTTGGGTTGGTTCCAGGTCTTTGCTATTGTAAACGGCTGCAACAAACATTCGTGTGCATGTGTCCTTATAATAGAACAATTTATGATCCTTTGGATATATACCCAGTAATGGGATTGCTGGGTCAAATGGAATTTCTAAGTCCTTGAGGAATCACCACACTGTCTTCCACAATGGTTGAACTAATTTATGCTCTCACCATGAACTAATTTATGCTCTCACCAACAGTGTAAAAGTGTTCCTATTTCTCCATATCCTCTCCAGCATGTTGTCTTCAGATTTTTTAATGATCGCCATTCGAACTGGCATGAGATGGAATCTCAATGTTGTTTTGATTTGCATTTTCTAATGACCAGTGTTGATGAGCAATTTTTCATGTTTGTTGGCCTCATATATGTCTTCTTTTGAAAAGTGTCTGTTCATATCCTTGGTCACCTTTTAATGGGTTTGTTTTCTAGTAAATCTGTTTTAGTTCTTTGTAGATTCTGGATATTAGCCCTTTGTCAAATGGGTAGATTGCAAATTTTTTTCCCATTCTGTTGGTTGCTGCTTCACTCTAATGATTGTTTCCTTTGCTGTGCAGAAGCTCTGGAGTTTAATTAGATCCCATTTGTCTGTTTTGGCTTTTGTTGCCAATGCTTTTGGTGTTTTAGTCATGAAGTCCTTGCCTATGCCTATGTCCTGAATAGTTTGACCTAGGTTTTCTTCTAGGGTTTTTATGGTGTTAGGTCTTATGTTTAAGTCTTTAATCCATCTGGAGTTAATTTTAGTGTAAGGTGTCAGGAAGGGGTCCAGTTTCTGCTTTCTACACATGGCTAGCGAGTTTTCTCAACACCATTTATTAAACAGGGAATCCTTTCCCCATTGCTTGTTTTTGTGAGGTTTGTCAAAGATCAGATATTTGCAGATGTTTGATGTTGCCTCCGAGGCCTCTGTTCTCTTCCATTCATCTGTATCTCTGTTTTGGTACCAATACCATGCTGTTTTGATTACTGTAGCCTTGTAGTATAGCTTGAAGTCAGGTAGTGTGATGCCTCCAGCTTTGTTCTTTTTGCTTAGAATTGACTTGGCTATGCAGGCTCTCCTTTGGTTCCATATGAAGGTTAAGGTGGATTTTTCCAGTTTTAAGAAGAAGGTCATCGGTAACTTGATGGGGATAGCATTGAATCTATAAATTACTTTGGGCATTATGGCCATTTTCACGATATTGATTCTTTCTAACCATGAGCATGGAATGTTTCTCCATCTGTTTGTGTCCTCTCTTATTTCATTGAGCAGTGGTTTGTAGTTCTCCTTGAAGATGTCCTTTACGTTCCTTGTTAGTTGTGTTCCTAGTTATTTTATTATCTTTGTAGCAATTGTGAATGGCAGTTCGTTTTTGATTTGGCTCTCTTTAAGTCTGCTTATTGGTGTATAGGAATGCTTGTGATTTTTGCACATTGATTTTGTATCCTGAGAGTTTGCGGAAGTTGCTTATCAGTTTCAGGAGATATTGGGCTGAGACAATGGGGTCTTCTAAATATACAATCATGTCATTTGCAAATAGAGACAATTTGACTTCCTCCCTTCCTAACTGAATACCCTTTATTTCTTTTTCTTGCCTGATTGCTCTGGCTAGAACTTCCAATACTATATTGAATAGGAGCGGTGAGAGAGGGCATCCTTGTCTAGTGCCAGATTTCAAAGGGAATACTTCCAGTTTTTGCCCATTCAGTATGACATTGACTGTTGGTTTGTTGTAAATTGCTTTTATTATTTTGAGATACATTCCATCAGTATCTAGTTTATTGAGAGTTTTTAGCATAAAGGGCTGTTGAATTTTGTCAAAGGCCTTCTCTGCATCTATTGAGATAATCATGTGGTTTTTGTCTTTGGTTCTGTTTATGTGGTGAATTATGTTTATAGGCTCTTTTTGTGTTACTGAGCCCCATACATTAGAGCAGAATCTTTGGGAGGAGATCGGGTTCCCTCTAGCTTCTCTCTCTAAAATGTTGGCCCTTTTAAGGAAGAGAAAAATATAGTGTAAATTTATTCTCCCAAGGGCTCAGAATGGTTTACTGAGTTTGCCTTTATCCTAGTTGACTTAGTCTCTACCCAATTAGAGTCAAGATTTTAACAAGGTATGTCTAAAATACGTTACCAATGATTTTAGTGTAATAGAACAGTCATTCCTGTTTTAATAGAGTCTGAAGTTCTGCCCTATTGTTTTATTTAGAGCAGGGAAGCATCTCTTCCATTGTAAGGGGAATCCTTAGCTATCTTTTCTATCCTCCAGGTTCCTGTGTCCCTGAAGACATGAATGTCTGCAGTACAGTTTTATTGTCCCAGACCACCCCTATAGACTGCAGGATTTTTTAAATCACTGTGGTTTAATTGATAGATTGGTCACATCTATTCTATAATAGTCATTTGATATATACTAGGAGCAAATTGATGAGACTGGCTAATCCCAATTTCCTAGGATTTTGAGTTGTTAAGGACTTCAACTTACATATCAACTCTATTCCCACTCTTCAGATTTTACCCAAAGTTTCCAGTCTCAACTCTGCTCTACTTTTCTGTTCTGATTTGTTTCCTAAGAACAAATAATGTTAGCTTGCTCTTTTATTTCTTTAAGTTACATTTACTAACAAGAATAGTTTGGTAAACTATTTAGTTTCCTTCAGCAGGATATTTCTTTTTCTTAATTTTTTTATTATGTATTAAACTTTTTGTTGGTATATATTAGGTGTATATATTCATGGAGTAACTGAGATGTTTTGATACAGGCATGTAATGTGAGATAAGCACATCATGAAAAATGGGGTATCTGTCCCCTCAAGCATTTATCCTTTGAGTTGTAAACAATCCAAACACATTCTTTAAGTTATTTTAAAATGTAAAATTAAGTGATTATTGACTATAGTCATCTGTTGTGCTATCAAATAGTAGGCCTTTGTTTATTCTTTCTATTTTCTGTACTCATTAATCATCCCCACATCCCCCACAAGCCCCCCACTACCCTTATCAGCCTCTGGTAACCATCTTTCTACTCTCTATATCTGAGTTCAATTATTTTGATTTTTAGATTCCACAAATAAGTGAGAACATGTAATATTTGTCTTTCTGTTCCTGGCTTATTTCACTTAACATAATGATCTCCAGTTCCATCTGTGTTGTTGCAAATGACTGGGTCTCATTTTTTTTGGCTGAATAATACTCCATTGTGTATATGTACTAAATTGTTTTTATTCATTCATCTGTGGATGGACACTTAATTTGCTCCCAAAACTTAACTATTGTAAACTGTGCTGCAACAAACATAGGCATGCAAATATCTCTTCTATAATGGTTTCCTTTCTTTTGCATATATGCCCAGCAGTGGATAGTTGATCATATTGTAGCTCAAGTTTTATTTTTTTGAGAAACTCCAAGCTGTTCTCCATAGTGGTTATACTGATTTACATTCCCACAAACAGTGTACAAGGGTTCTCTTTTCTCCACATCCTCACCCACAAATGTTATTGCCTAGCAGGGTATTTTTATTTCAGATGAATTTCCCTGTAGGGAATATAACTAATAACTTGTAATCCAATATAACTTTATCAAGAATGTCTTTCTGTACTCTTCTTTGAAAAAGACATTGCAAGTCCTGAAATGTTTTATCTTCTCAAATATCAAAAATTTAATTTATGCTTCTCACCTTATCTTCACTCTTTAATTTATCAATTCAAAAGCCAGATATACACATTAAATAATTTGTGGCTTTTGAAAATGATATGTTGAATAGGAGTGGTGAGAGAGGGCATCCTTGTCTTGTGCCAGTTTTCAAAAATGCTTTCAGCTTTTGCCCACTCAATATGATGTTGGCTATGGGTTTGTCAAATATGACTCATTATTTTGAGGTGTGTTCCTTTAATACCTAGTTTATGGAGAGTTTTTAACATGAAGGGATGTTGAATTTTGTCAAAAGCCTTTTCTGCCTCTATTGATATAATCAAGTTGTTTTTGTCTTTGGTTCTCTTTATGTGATGAATCACAGTTATTGATTTGTGTGTGTTGAACTAACCTTGTATCCTGGGAATGAAGCCTACTTGATCATCGTGGATCAGCCTTTTGATGTGGTGCTGGATTTCATTTTCCAGTATTTCCAGTATTCATTGATGATTTTTGCATCCAATTTAATCAAAGATATTGGCCTAAAGTTTTCTTCTTTTGTTGTGCTTACTCAGGTTTTGAAATTAGGATGATGCTGGCCTCATAGAATGAGTTAGGGAGAAGTCCCTCTTTTTTTTATTTTTTGGAATAGTTTCATTAGGAATGGCACCAGCTCTTCTTTCTATACATGGTAGAATTCAGCTATGAATCTATCTGATCCTGGGCTTTTTTGTTTTGGTTGGTAGGTAGGCTATTTATTACTGCCTCAATTTCAGAACTTATTATTTGAGTGAATTTCTTAGTCTTGAGTTCTAATTTGGTTGTGTTGTGGTCCGAAAGTGTTTATTATTATTCAGTCCTTTTGCATTTGGGAAGGAGTGTTTTTCACTGATCATTAGAGAAATGCAAATCAAAACTACAATGAGATACTACCTTACACAAGTTAAAATATCTGTTATTACAAGTTAAGAAATAATAGATGCTGGTGAGGTTGTGGAGACAAATGAACGTTTATACACTGTTGATGGTTGCAAATTAGTTCAACCATTGTGAAAGACAGTATGGCAATTCCTCGAAGACCTAAAGATGGAAATACCATTTGACCCAGCAATCCCATTACTGTGTATATACCCAAAGGAATGTAAATTATTCTGTTATAAAGACACATGCATGCATATGTTCATTGCAGCACTATTCACAATGGCAAAGACATGGAATCAACCTAAATGCTTATCAATGATAGACTGGTTAAAGACAATGTGGTACATACATACCATAGAATTCTATGCAGTCATAAAAAAGAATGAGATTATGTCCTTTGCAAGGACGTAGAGGAACACACAGTTACCTATGTAATTAATATGCACATGTATCCCTGAACTCAAAAGTTAAAAAAGAAAATATATGTAACTCGTAATACTCATATAATTTCTTTTTTTTTTTTTTTTTTTTAATT
>PVKP010007840.1:0-75302 GCA_004027715.1 Plecturocebus donacophilus
TTAGCCTGGGCAATAAAACAAGAATCCCATTCTCTCTCCCTCTTTCTCTTCCTCTTTCTTTCTCTCTTTCATTCTTTTTTTATTCTTTCTTTTGCTGTTTCTTTCTTTCTCCTTTTCTCTTTTTCTAAAATCTCTTCCTTTCTTTCTCTTTCATTCTTTTTTCTTTCTTTTGCTGTTTCTTTCTCCTTTTCTCTCTTTTCTAAAATCTCTTCCTTTCTTTTTCTTTTTTTCTTTCTTTTGCTGTTTCTTTCTCCTTTTCTCTCTTTTTCTAAAAAAAAATTCGTCGGAAAGTGCGGCGTCCACTCGTTCTCTGCGCTTTCACTGGGAGCTACATTCCCGAGGTGTTGCTAGTCGGCCATCTTGGATCTCTCCTGGCAGCTCTTTTTAAACATGTATGACTTCACAGTGTGCTTCTGGTATCACTCCACAGACTACAGAATTTATTGATCGTTCAACAAACCTATATTGAGCACAAGCCCTACTTGGCACTGGTTTTACAAATGTGACTAACACAAAGCCTGCCTCTGAGTACTTTATAATCTTCTTGGGGAGGCAGGTGTTTTCTCATTCAAGTAAAAGCAGAATACAATCAGCATTATAGGAGTGTGAAACAGCGAAGGATTCATTCTGACTTGAGAGAGTGGGGAAAGGCATGAAGGAATGTGTGACATTTGAAGAAGAGTAGAAGGTTGGCAAATAGAGATGTGGGGAGAGGCCCTCCAGGTTGAGAGAATATTGCCAGCAAAAGACCAGAGACATGGAAGTAGAAGGATTATTGAAGAACTGCATAGAGTGACAGATGCATGAGGGTCAGGAGGAATTGTTGCAGGGGGGCAGAAAGGCTAGGTGAGACCAGATGATGGCCAACCTGAGCCTGCAGGGCTCTTCACACAGCTTAGATTTCATTCCAGAGGTGATGGAGAAATATTAAGATGTTTGGCAGCCAGCAGCTTCATTTTTTTAGGAAGTCTGTATCAGTGGAGAGATCAACTAAACAGGAAAACCTGTTAGGTGATAATTACAATCATATATTCTAGGCAAAAAAAGTGAAGACAGTTATATTAGTCAGTGCACGCATTGCTACAAAGAAATACCTGAGACTGGTAATTTATACAGAAAAGAGGTTTAATTGGCTCACAGATGTGCAGGCTATACAGGAGGCATAGCTGCATCAGCTTCTGGGGAGTCCTAGGAGAACTTACAACTGTGGTGGAAGGTGATGAAGGAGCAAGGCATTTCACATGGTGAGAGCAGGAGCAAGGGAGAGAGATGGGGGAGGTGCCACACACTTTTATGTGACCAGATCCATGAGAACTCACTTTCACAAGAACAGCACCCAGAGAGACATCCACCCCCATGATCCAATTACCTCCCATCAAGCCCCACCTCCAACATTGAGGATTAAAATTTGACATGAGATTTGGGCAGGGACACAGATCCAAAACATTTCAATGGTCTTTAGAAGTATAATGACAGTAGGTATTAACAGAGGGGTTGAATATGAGAATCCTAGCAGAAAGCCAAACACCATGTAAAACACATGATTTCAAATCAAGCTAATGTGTTCTTGAAACTCCTTATATTGGTCTACTCAGGCTGCCATAGCAATGTACCACAGGTTGCTTCTCGGTCTTTTGGCTAAGATCAAGTGTAGCAATGTATCACAGATTGGGTGGCATACACAACAGAAATTCATTTTCCCATAGTTCTGAAGGCTGAAAGTTCAGGATCAAGTCCAACATCCTTGTCGGCAAGGAACACTGGTTGGTTCCTTCTGAGACCTCTGTTCTTTGTTGTAGTACAAGATGGCCATCTTCTCCCTGTGTCTTCACACAGTCTTTTTGGGTTTGTGTCCTAATCTCCCTCCTTTGTGCCTGTCTGTGTCCTAATCTCCTCTTCTTCTAAGGACACAGTCAGATTGGATTAGGGCCCTCCCATATGCTCTCTCTTTACCTTAATCGCCTCTTTAAAGACTCTCTATCCACCAACAATCACATTGTGAAGTACTGGAGTCAGGGTTTCAATATATGAATTAGGGAGGGGGTGACACAATTCAGCACCTGACAGTCCTGTTTAGTCCTCACGTGTTGCATCCAATGCACTGTGCATATCCAGTCACGTCAAGACTGTGTATGTGCCTTCGAATGCACATTCTGAGTTACAGCAGCTGGGTTAGACCTCCCAGAGCAGCCCATATGTTTCCATCAGTTTCCCCCGAAATCAAAATAATGCAAGATAAAAATGGAAATAAGAGCTTTTATATTAATGCATTTCTGAAATGGCAGTTCTTGATTCTGAAAGAGACTTGAAGTCACGTGGGTTGGGGACAGACAAATCGGATTTGAGATCTAACGTGAGTGATGCTCCTGTGCCTGAGAAGTACTCATGGTCCCTCTTGTAGACAAGTCAGAGCAAACTGGACAGACTGGATCCACCCTTCTTCTCTGTTGTAGTTGTGCTTTTGTAGAGTCAACCTTGAAGAAACCCATTTTTACAAATGCTAACTTTTTTTCTAAAGAAATGTAAATGTCTCTCTTCTTCACACATGCACTCACACACACACACACACACACACACACACACACACACACATACACACACACGACAACCATATACAATATCAAGAACCAGCCCCTTACCTCTAACTAAATGTACCATTATGGGGCCACTGCATTACCATGTTTTTAAGCCCTGAGGTAGCGACCACTGATAATCAGTATTCTAGGTGTAATCTCAAATTCTGTGTTTTCCAAAACAGCATTAACCTTTAAGGTTTACATTAGGCAGCATAAAGTTTCTTCTGATTTGTGAGTCACTATCACCCCTAGATCTCCTTCCACCTTCCTGTTTCTGATGGTTCCCCCACCTGGAAGGCCTGGACAATGCTATGTCAGGCTATAAAGATAAATAAAGGCCAGGCACGCTGGCTCACACATGTAATCCCAGGACTTTGGGAGGCCGAGGCAGGTGGATCACCAGGTCAGGAGTTCGAGACCAGCCTGGCCAAAATGGTGAAACCCTGTTTCTACTAAAAATACAAAAATTAGCTGCGCATGTCTGTAATCCCAGCTACTCGGGAGACTGAGACAGGAGAAATGCTTGAACCCGGGAGGCAGAGGTTGCAGTGAGCTGAGATCGCACTACTGCACTCCAGCCTGGGCGACAAGAGCAAAACTCCTTCTCAGAAAAAAAAAAGAAAAGAAAAAGAAAGTATTTTCTAGCTTCCCAAATTGTCTCTTCTGGGAGCCTATTTATCAGAAGGTGCAATACAAAGAGAGGAAGTGCTGTAGGTAGATATTATAAATTCCATTGGGGTTTCAGAAGTTGAACCATCTATTTTATTCTAGTAGGAGATGTTTTCTATATATCTGCTGATTGCGCATTCATTCTTTAATCTTTATACATGAAAAGCTAAAAGCAGAAAGCTATGGACTAAAATTTTCCCTGTAAATTGTTGAACATTTGCAACAGATATAGAAAATCACAGTGTGAAAGCTGTTAAAGCTGTGAAAAAATAAATTGGAGGCACCACAGGAAATGGAGGTTTTACATAAGGACAAGGAGCCAGCCAGAGTTTTCAAGTCCATTTTGTAATAAAGGAAATTATGATCTACATAAAGCCTACTTTGGGAAATTTACATTTTGATGGATAATACACTTATACCAATTAATATGAAATGTTCCTGGTTTACCTACGACATGCTTCTAATAGATAGTCCACATGCGTCTTTAGCAGAATGTAACTGCTAATATTTGAAGTGCAGGTAATTCCTTGGTTCTCATTTAAAATACTATAATGCTCTCCTTGCTCCAGGCAGACGAAAATAAAATCTCAATTAAAATAAAAGCAGGCATAGTTCCAGTTAAGCAATGATCATTTAGAGAATTAATGCAATAAAGCTTCCTCCATGAAGTGCATAGTCAGCATGGCATGCGGGCAGTCATGCCAGACTGGGACTCCAGTCCCCTGGACCCAGAATTAGCTGCTCTTTCACCAGGTTGTTCAATTTTGCACACATCACTTAACCTCTTTGGGCAACAACTTTATTATGGATAAAAAATAAGATTTTTACCTATCATCTCTCAGACCTCATCTAGCTTTGAAATGCTGGACTTTATGATCTAAACAACCTGTGGAAATCCTTCCAGCATTGAGAAATAAAAGTATTCAAAGGAGCTTAGTTTCACTACAATCTAAACGCAAGTTAATTAAGAAAATAGAACAGTAACTAGGTGAGGCTATCACAAACTGGCAGCACTGTGCCGAATATGGTCTTTAACGTTTTGTTTGACTGGCACAGCATTTTTGTTAAGTAAATAAATAACCCTTTAGGTATCCATGTCTCAGAAAATGCAGTTTGGTCCCTATCATTGCAAACTTTATCAGGCATTTGGCTTCTTAAATGAGTTCTACTGCTCCCCTTTGCTTCAGAGAAACATTTCCCTCCTCTCACATATCTGGGGATTAAGAGGGTCTTGCCACCTTCTAAGCACACTGGCGATGAGGCAAAAGGAATGGAATCTTGCTGTTGTTCCCTAGCTCTGCTGCAGAACTGACCTCACATCTTGTTCCATTTCTTTTTTACTCACTCGTTTTCCATTCCAGGTCTCTTTTCACTCCAAGGCCGATATCTGAGTGGAAAGAGTAGGACAGACCTTCCAGGATTAATGAAAATGCCCAACAAATACTTGGCTCTTCACATCCCTCTGTTTATCTTTAGGGATTGGGAGAATGGGAGGAACGGAAATATTAAGTAAAAGCATTGACACACCACTTAGAGCAGAAGAAATCAGAAAAAGAGTAAATGCAATCATCACGAAACCAGCTGTCTACGAATGAGAGGGAAAATAAGAAGGCCTTTAAAAACCAGTAAAAATTGTTCTCAGGTTTTCCCATTCATTATCTTGTAGAATAAAAGAAAAACAAAGATGTAGTGGAAAGAAAGCAGGGTCAACCATCAACACCTGAGTCCTCTCTGAGTCTTAGCCTCTATTTCTACTAATGAAGAAGCCAGCAATGCTTCACTGGTTCTAAACCGTGGCTGCATTTAGAAGGATCTAGGGAGATTTTAAAAATACAGATACCTGGACCTTACCCAGAATCCCTGGAGAGAGGGCCCTCACAACTGTGTAATTGACTTCTTTGTTCTTTTGTTTAGATAATATATAAGCCAGAGTTCTAACCGCTCATTTGAGTTAGTCATCTCTGAGCACTCCCATGTATACGTGTGATGCATGTCTTTATAAACTTCTGTTTGCATTTCTCTTGTTCATCTGTCTTTTGTTAGTCTAATGTATAAGGGCAGCCACAGAGTGTAAGATGGGTAAAGGAAAAACATACTTTTCTCTCCTACAATATAAAATCAATACAAATGCGCACATATTTGTATGTATGTATGTATAAAAGTATATATTTGCATATGTATCTTAAATCTTTTCACTGGAAGGTCAAGGGAGCAGTGACTTTCTGGTGGCACAAATCTCAGTTTCCAAACATCACTCTAAATATGCCAGATCTCCTTGGAAAATTGGACAATTGTAGTGCAAGAGGAGCCCACGGTATCTGGTGGCACCAGAAGGTAAGGAAATACTCAAAGAATAATGGGGACATGTATAACCCACTGGATTATAACCCATGGACTATAACCCAATTCTACAACCAGTGGATTATAGCCCACAGAATAATAGGATTATTCACATAATAGAAATTTATGAGTCAACACTGATACCAATAAAAAGACGCATAAGGAAAAGAGAAAACTGTTCCTTATAACAGAGAGCTAGCTAATAAAAATAATGATAAATAGTAAAGAAATAATGGCATTAAAAACATCTTTTGGCAGCCATTATGGTAATTTTTTTCAAGCAGGAAACATCAATGGATGTTAGAACCAGTAGGAATGTGGAATGGGGAACACAGTTTTACATGGTCTCAAAGTATCTATGCCAAAATATTTATTAATCCATATTTTTAAAAAAGTAACTCACAGTACAAAAACCTGGCAGACACTATCCAAATTGAATGATATATGTAAACAGCACTCAGTAAATGGGGAAAACAGGCATCATATGTTTCCCAAGAGGAGTTAAATAAAAGAGCACAAGCTCTGTGACATTCCTGCTAAAAATCTATCCAGGATCTAATCATAAGAAAACATCAGACAATTCCAAATTGGGGGACATTCCATAAAATAACTGATCTATAATCTTCAAAAATGAGAAAATCGTGAAAATCAAAAGAAGACAGGAATTGTTCCAGATCAGAGATAGAGACAGGTGACAGCTGGGAGCCGCCCCTGATCCTGAATGGGATCTTTTGCCACAAAGGACATTGCTGGAACCATCAGCGAAATTTGAATTCAGTCTCCGGGCAAAGAGTATACCGGAGTTCTGGGTGCTATTCTGGCAACTTGTCTGTCATTTGAAATGTGTGACTTTTCCCCCCGGGGTTAGTTATTTATGTATTATCTTCCTTCCTACTCCATCAGCTCTCTGACTGCAGGATCCACAGCTCAGCTAGTTATCCCTCCACAGCACCTAGAGTGTGGTAAAGCCTCGTACATGTTTGTGGAAGACAGGAGGGGAGAGAAAGGGGACACGGGAGGAAAGGAGAGAGGGACGAGGAGAAGCTGGCCAAGAGCCGACATGTGACCTCTCTGCCAGACAGTTCATTCGGGCTAGGTTCCTAGGGGACGCTGGAGGGCTGGATACTGATTGTGGAGAATTCTATCCCTGCTTTACTTAAAGTGTCTCTGGAGGAAAGAAAAATCACTGAAGTGTGTTTTTGGACCAGCTTGTCAGTAGCTGGAAAAAGCTATTTTGTTGCCTTAATTAGTTTTATTGTTTTGACATTTTAGCTTTTTAAAGGCTTTGTGCTGGAATTCAAGTACAGTACTTCCTTGCAACAGAGTCTATTTTAATGAATGATTATTATACAAATGAACCTGTTAATAGGTTCCTTTTATTCCCCCAGAAAACAAACCAAATTCACACAGAAATACTCAAGGGCCCCCCACTTTATATTAAACTTGTGTGTGTGTGTGTGTGTGTGTGTGTGTGTGTGTTTTCTTCCTGAAAAACAAAACAATTTTTATAAAAACCATACTTGGTTCTGCTACAAAAATCTAAATGAATGTTATGGTACATTGACATATAAGTAATGCAAGGTATTTAATAATTAGACCTTCCCCACGTTTTTTTTTTTTTTCAGATTAGAAAAGGTGCTAATAAAATAATGCATTTCCCAAAGCTCCTCTGTTTGTTCAGGAAAGTCTTTTAAGGATGCTAATTCTTTGCTTTCTGTCTTAAAACCTACCCCTTCCTGTGTCGTTACCCTATTTCCAGTGGCCAAGCCTTGAACAGGCTGCTAACTATATAAACAGAAGATCTTGTTCCTAGATGAAATGCCCCACCCATCTGCTCATAAACAGTGATCGCATTTGTTGGAGCTAAACCTCCATGGACTTCATTGAATGTGGCATTACCCCATCCTAAGGGATGCCGTGGCATATTACCCAGCAGGATTCCAGTTACAAGAGCATGGTAAACAATTAGAACTCATTTACATTTTACAATTAGGTTTCACTTACATTTTACTGTGATTTTTACACGCATCAAAAGCTTTATTTCACATCTTTACTAAATCCACAAACCGTGAATTTAAGCATCCCATATTTTTGACATGTTATTCCACATGCTAAATGTCAGTAGTCTACATTTGGTTGAACAAAGGCTAAGAATTATACAAGAGTGTGCCCAAATTGAAATGAAATGACTCTGAAATCTAAAAGCTAAGCTAAATCATTTACAGCAGCTTCGTAAAAGCCTGAGAGATGAAATGCAAGTTTCCTGTGGTATTAAATAAAATATGTTTAACTCATGTCATGTATTCTAAAGGTCTCCCAGGATAGATTTCTGAAGGTCTGTCAGTTTATTAGGGCACAGATGATATCCATCAATTGGAAATCAATATGAACTGCTGGGTTGTAATTATAAATTATTGGGAAAATGCAGGTGGTAAATAGGCAGGGTATTTCTTGCTAATAGTTTGAAATAAAATTAGTTTGATTTCTAGTATGTGGGTTGAGAAAGAATTTTTGTGTATTTGCTTTTAATCTTAATTTTTTTCAAGGTTTGGTTGCCAGAAGAACAGTTTCTCTCTATGGATTATTGCATTTTAAATTCTGGAAAACAGTGCTCTACAAATCCAATATGATGATGTTCATAGGGAAAGAACATGCATTTACATTTTATTGGTACAAATAAGAGGGAATTTTTCTGCCTCTTTTCTTCTTTTTTCACGGTCACTTTACTTCCAAATATACAACAGTGTGCATTCATTAGCCTTTTAAAACATTTTCTGTACAGAATTTCAATTGCTTTTCTTTTTCAAAGTTCCCCATCCTGCATTTCTGCCTATATAATAAAATATCCCTTTATATAAATATATATATAAGAATTTTACATTCAGCAAAAATAATCTAAAACTTCACATAGAGAAATTTTTGTCTTTTTACATGGGCTGTCTCATTTGTCCACTGAATTCCACCACTAATGTTATTTATAATATAGTTTTTCCACAAATTGGCTTTGTTTGCTTTGTCAGCAGAGAAGGATTCCACCTTCAGGACTAATTCTTTATAATCAGTATTTGCATTCAATCCTGGTGGTTTCCCCATTTACTGCTATTGATTCATTCATGCCTTCCACCCAGTATTCTGTTAGCGGCTCTCTACTTTGTACCAGGCACAAATGTGACAGCTGCTGCCCTCATGGTACACAGAATCTAGTATTCAAACATGACAACAAAGAGTGACACCTTTTGAGGCAAAGAATAGAGAAGAGGTATTTGGGGAGTGCCAGGGGAACATAATGCAGGAAGCCCTACTGGAAGGAAGTCTTTGTGCTATGCAAGCCCTGAAAATCAAGGAAGGTGGGGAAATCTAGAGCTTACTCTATCTCTCTGCTAGTCTATTAAAAAGAGGTGAAGATGTGAGAAAGACAGAAAACAGGGACTCAGATTAGAGGGGTAGCCATGCACCAGCTCCAGAAAACTGAGGACAGAGAGCACACAAACTCTGGAGAACTGCAATTAGCTCATCAGTGATTAGGTCATACTGAGAATATTCTCAAATGTAAGCACGTTACCTAAGATCCTCCCTCTTATTTTTAGTAAAGGCTTCAAAAAACACCAAAAAGCCTCAGGAAGGCATTAGTAATTATTTTTAGTTCAAGTGCAAATGTTAATTCTACTCATAGAGTCAAATATTATAGAAATATTTTATAAGAAAAAAATAAAAATATGAGAACATTTTGGGTCATCAGTACACAGTTCTGACCCATTGCCCAAACATTTTATCCTACGATATAAAATATCCACACATCCACACATGCACTACACACACATGGACATGTACACCTCAAACACAGAGACACATACATATAGGCATCATACACATACATACATGGAAACACACATGCAGCCACAAACATACAGATGTAGATACACATATAGCCACAGATAGGGTATCATTTAAAATAGCATCCTAGTCATAGTACAGCAAATTATGCACTCACTATTCTATTTTCAATATATTTTCACTTATATCCCTCATTAAACTTTCTTTACCCACTTCCTTCTTGCCTGAAATAGCCAAGATCACTGAAAACCCAAATAGTGCCTACATCTTCAAAGCCCATGTTGCTTTGCTACTCCAGTGTGCTGCTCTGATATTGAGTGACACTTTCACTGACTGTCTTTAACTGAAAAGCAAACTAAGTGGGAAATAAAGATGAAAGAAAAAGGAATGTTAGAAGAGGAAATACTGTAATGGTCAAAGAACTCAATCCTCAAAGTTCCTTTTAGATCATTTCTAGAATTGTCTATTCCACTGATGATTAACCATTGAAATGCTAATTTAAACCATCTACAGTTGAATGAGCCACTTCTGTCACCCACTTCTTTAAGCCAGAGGTAGGAAATCTCCACCCTCAAGGTCCTTGTTCTGAGAGTTCCAAATACTGTTTCTTAATGCTAATCTTTGGATTTTGCTTTATGGACAAAAGTATGTTAAAAAGACAAGAAATGAGAAAACACGAGTGTCAATTCCAGACCCATCTCTTACTGGCTGTGGAATACTGGACATGAACTGTATCTGAGTCTCACTCAGTTTCCTCATAGGTAAGTATCATGTCTACTTACCTTGGAGTTTTTTAATGTGTGTGGGCAGTAGTTATCCTTATCTACGGTTTTCAATTCCATGGTTTCAGCTACCTGTGGTCAAACACAGTCTAAAAATGTTAAATAAAAAATTCCAGAAATAAATAATTGATAAGTTTTAAATTGCATGCCATTCTGAGAAACATGATGCAATCTTACACCATCCCATCCAGATGTTAATCATGCCTTTTTCCAGCATATCCATGTTGTATATGCTCTTCAATGGTGACTTACTGGCTGTCTCAGTTATCAGATCTACTGTCTCAGTATTGCAGTGCTTGTGTTCAGGTAACCTTATTTTACTAAGTAATGGCCCCAACAGTAATGCTGATAGCATATTGTTATAAATGTTCTATTTTGTTAGCTATTGCTGTCAATATCTTACTGTAACTAATTTACAAATTAAACTTTATCATAGATATGTATGTACAGGAAAAAACATAATGCATACAGGATTTGGTACTATCTGCGGTTTCGGACATCCACTGGGGTCCTTGGAAGTTGTCCATCATGGATAAAGGGAAACAACTGCATAAAAGAATAAAATAATGAACACGAGTACTTTGTTGGCTATAATGTACTTGTATCAGTCTGTTCTTGCTTTGCTATAAAGAACTACCTGAGACTGGGTAATTTATAAAGAGAAGTGATGTAATTGACTCACAGTTCTGCAGGCTTTACAGGAAGCATGGCTGGGGAGGCCTTGGGAAACTTAAAATCATGGAAGAAGGCTAAAGGGAAGCAGGCATGTCTTACATGGCTGGGGAAGGAAGAACAGAGTGAAGTGAGAAGTGCTACACACTTTTAAACAGTCAGATCTTGCTGGACGTGGCAGCTCATGCCTGTAATCCCAGAACTTTGGGAGGTCAAGGAGGGCGATTACCTATGGTCTGGCGTTTGAGAACAGCCTGGTCAACATGACGAAAGCCTGTCTCTACTAAAAATACAAGACTTAGCCTGGCATGGTGGGGCTCACCTGTAATCCCAGCTACTCAGAAGGCTGAGGCAGGAGAATCACTTGAACTCAGGAGGCAGAAGTTGCAGTGAGCAGAGATCCTGCTACTGCATTCTAGCCTGGGTGACAGAGGAGGACTCCGTCTCAAAAAAAAAAAAATCAGATCTCATGAGTATTTACTCACTATCGCGAGAACAGCAAGGGGGAAATCTGCCCCCACGATCCAATCACTTCCCACCAGGCCATTCTTCGAACAGAGTATTACAGTTTGGCATTGGGGCAGGGATTCAAATCCAAACCATAACAATGCTATAAAAACCCAAAGCCGGACACATACATAGTCCTAGTTACTCGGGGGCTGCTGAGGCATGGGGATTGCTTCAGGCCAGGAGTTGAAGGCTGCAGTGAGCGATGATCATGCCTGTGAATAGCCACTGTCCTCGAGCCCAGGCAGCATAATGAGATCCTGTCTATAAAAAAAAATTAAAATATTATTGTTCTTACCCCAGTCATAATCATCACACAGTTAAAAAAAAAAAAAGGCTGCCTATATGTGTATAACTCTATGCCAGAAGAGACAGTAGTCTTATAACCGCAGTCTTATCCATACAAATTTACATTTAAAAATGTTTACACTCTGATCAGGTTAATTCCTTTATGTATAGTGTATTTTACTTTTCCCTGTCCCACTATTTAAGCATATCCTTGGAAAGCTCATTTATCAAAGGGTTCTAGGACTATAGCATCTTTGCAAAGTTGGGAAAGTACTTTCTAGAGCTCATCTAATTTTTATAAAATGTAGCTTTCATATGTTTATATAAATCCACCTTAACCTTGTCTAGCAATAGGTGGATTATATTGGCAATCTATACATCCCTTCTTTTTCCCCCTTCATAAATTCATCCTTGGTGGATCATCACATGGTTCTTTTCATTCTCGGCCACAAGAATAATGATTTTTTTTTCTCTCATCAGAGACTCAAGCTTACAAATTAGATATGGTGGCAGTTTTCCTCCATCTGGAATGTTAGCAAGAGATTTGGCAAACTCAGGTCTTATATTATTCAGTGGTGAGACTGACAGTCTTATGGAGTCAGAAATGGATACAGTAGATTCAGCTGCCATGTCAAATCAGATGGAAAGTTTATCATTGTTTGTGATCTGATGAGGATGGGGGAGTCAGCATTGTGATATTATATTCTCCAGTTAAAATCAAGCGATAGCAATTTATAACTTGCCAGAGGTATCATTTAGCTGTGGTAGAGTCTATAGAATGAGTTACTCAGCCTTAAAGCGCTGCATTTCTACAATGCCTAAAGCAATGAATCTCCACAAAGCTTCACATGGACCATCAGATAGGCTTTGCATCTCACATGTGTTGTGGATAAAGTTGGAGCAAGAATATTTTTGTGAATTATGCAATATTTATCTGATACATTCACTGGTGAATCACACTGTTAAACTGAGAAATAAAAGTCAAGAATTTCCATGAAGGGATTCACCTTAAGGCCCTATTACATGTACTCATTTAAGGGCCCTTTCTCTTTTCCCCAGACAGAAGCGTAAGTTTAAAAAAATACTTAGGATACATCATATGAAGAGTTAAAAAGGGGCCAGGCACGGTGGCCCATGCCAATAATCCCAACACTTTGGGAGGCCGAGGTGGGTGGATCACTTGCGCCCGGGAGTTTGAGACCAGCCTAGGCAACATGGTGAAACCCTTCCTCTACTAAAAAAAATACAAAAATTAGCAGAGCCTGGCATGGTGGCATGAGCCTGTAGTCTCAGCTACTCAAGACGCTGAGGTGGGAGGATTGTTTAAGCCTGGGAAGTTGAGGCTGCCGTGAGCCAAGTTCACGCCACTACACTTCAGCCTGGTGACAGAGGACACTGTCTCAAAAAACAAACAAACAAAAATTCAGAAATATGAACAATTATCCTAATTCTAAGATCTCCATCTCAGAGTTAAATAATGATAACAAAAAAAGAAACAGTGTCCAACAGCCTGGAAATGAACAAATGCATTATGGTCAATAAACATGGTGAAATATAGTGGTACAATTAAAAATGCTTATAATTCATTCTAATGACAAAATGCATCTCATTAAGTTCAACAAGTCATGATATCATACTGCATCTAGATTATCATTTTAATAGTGGAAGAATCTGCATATATGGAAAAGCAATAGAAAGAAAATATACTTAAATATGAGCAATCATTATTGTTGAAAGCAGATGTATCAGTGATTATTTCTTTTCCTTCATGTGTTTTTCTATATTTGTCAACTTTTTCTACAATGGGTATGGATTCCTTTTCTATTTAGGAAAAAGTGAATAGTACTAAAATAAAGTCTTTTAAACTGACCTATTATAGTTATTGGCTGATGGGACTTTTTGTATATGGAATTGCAGGTTGCTATTCTTCTTTGTAAAAAACATTCCTCTAGAAATTTTTAAAAGAAAACATGCTCTGTGAGATATTCCTTAAATTAAATAATGAATAGGACATGAGCAAAAGATCATCCATTTCAACTTTTTCCAATTGTAAGAAGTGAAAAAGAGTCCTACCCTTTGTAATGACCCAGATTCCTTGCCTCTCCCCCCCACTTGCCCCTTGCCATCTTTGGCTAGACCCCCAGGCAGCAGGCAATCCTGCTGTGCATTGAATGACTCTTCTACTCAGTGACCTGAGGCCGCCTGGGAATTTCTGACCCCCTCTATTCATTTTATTAATCATCAAAACTTTGACAGTGAGACATGTTGCTATTGAAATAATTTTACCTATGAGGTTCATTTTGCTTTAATCATTAACTTCAGCTTTCAATCTCTTCTCCTTTATCCCCATCAGAAAACTTCTCAAGCCTCCAGTCTGGCATGGAGATTAGCGCTGAGGCCTGTTGGTTCAATCAGCCTCTGTGCTTCATTATGATCCGTGACATAATGACATGATGTGATTTGCCCCAGTGCACTCTGAAGTGACTTGCTGCTACAGTTCAGCAAGGCAGCACGAAGTTTTGAGAGGCCCCATTGTTGTTGATATCACACTTTCTAAAACACCAAATTTCCCACTGATTTTGTAGAAAATTAGTTTACATATGACTATCTCCATCAATAGGCATATATGTGTACGTATACTTACAGTCCTACTGGCCTAAATTGAACATCTTAATTATTCTCTTATTTTTTAGGAATTGCTTAATACATTTTTGGTTCTACTTTTGTTTGACTCAAAAGTGTACATGTGTGAGCATGTGTGTTGGGAAGATGAAGGAGGGTAGATGGAAAATTTGTTCTTTAAAATATTGCTGAAATAAATGCAACTATGTTTGTTGCTTTCTGTTTATTTTTGTACACATGTGGCTGACACCATGAATTTCTTTTCAGGAATTAGATGCCTTCAACATTTCAGGTTAAAATCACAGAATTTGACATGACAGTTTTTGTTTCTTTTGGTTAGATGCAGAAGATGAAAGCAGACTATGCTTTTGGTCCATTCACCTTGACATCACATATCATCCAGTCATGACCTTTATTCAGATCTTGGAAGGGTGAAGGCCAACTTGGTCTCCAAGGGTATGCCGTAATTTATATAATTTTCCTTTGGAACTGATTTGATGGTATTTTAGCCAGGTTCTTCAGAGAAATAAAACCAATAGGAGATACATATCTACATACATACACACACACACACACACACACACACACACACACACACACACATATACAAAGTATATATATATAATGAGATTTATTATAAGGAATTGGCTTACATGATTATGGAGGCTGAGAAGTCCCATGAGCTGCCACCTGCAAGCTGGAGAACCAGGAAAGCCAGTGGTATAAATTCTAATCCAAGTCCAAAGGCCTGAGAACCAGGATTGCCAATGATGTGAGTCACAATCCAAGGACAGAAGACTGATGTCTCAACTCATGCAGTCAAGTAAAGAATGTAACCTTCCTTTGCCTTATTGTTCTATTCAGGCCCTCAACTGCTTGGATGAGTCCCACCCACATTGGAAAGGGTCATTCGTTTTATTCAGTCTACTGATTCAAATGCTAATCTCATCTAGAAACACCCTCGAATACACATTCAGGGATAAAGGTTAACTAGATATCTGTGTCTCCTGGCCCAGTCAAGTTGATACATAAAAGCAGCTACCACAGATGGCAATGAGCTCTCTGGATACCACTCGGCATCATGTCTGGGCATCTTCCTCCAGACAGGATGCTGGGAAGGACTCGTGTTGAGTGGTAGTTTTGTAGGACATTAGATCACTCGTCTTTAGTCCTGTACTACCACTTCAAATCCAAGAAGTTTTTCTCAGTTGCTTTCTCATCGTAATTGAGTATTTTTCATGAGGGTTCATTGTTTAAACATAGCCCTATGTTCCTACAGATTTACTATTACTCTTCTTTTTGTTGTTTTTTGTCATTTCTCATCTTACTCTTATAACTCAATTCTGATTCCTCTTTGAACTTGAATCACTGGGGAAAAAAACAAACAGAAAAGAAGCATACCTCTTTCCTTTCTGCATGGGTAACATACTATATCTAGCATTTAAAAAATGCTGGAAAACAAGTCACAGTTTTAATCAATAAAATTCTATGTAGACTCATTAAATGTCTTATTCTTTTTGTAATTTAATATCTTGCTAATGTAGAATTTGCTTTTGGTCACTGGTAGGCTTCTTGTGGCCAGTTCCATAAACCTTTATGAAAGACCATCATATGCCCTTTACTTCATTTGCTTTTAGCTCTTTCATAAACACCACAGAGAAATTAGACACAGTTTGTGATGAAACTTAGAAAATTTTCTTTTTCCATAACATAAACATGTTAATCTCTCCCTTTAGCTCCTTCTTCCACTCCCCCTTCACTGTGCTGAAGAGATACTGAGTTATTCCAGATTTTTGCTTAGCTGGGTGGTTTCCAAACTCTTTTATTTATCAGAAAACTTGATGTCCCTTTGTTTAGCTACTGGACTTAATGGTGAGAATGAAGACGCATCAAATGTGTGGACCAGCCCATCCATAATCTGTCCAGCGATGGAACCAACTTGGGGGTCAAAAAAAAATTATACTGGGTGGAGCTGAGATGCGACTTTATTACTAAAATATAAACCAAATGCTGAAAGATATGCCTGATACAGTTCGGCTGTGTCCCCACCCAAATATCATCTTGAATTGTAGTTCCCATAATCCCCACATGTCGTGGGAGGAACACAGTGGGAAGTAATTGAATCATGGGGGCAGTTACCCTTGTGCTGTTCTTTGATAGTGAGTGAGTTCTCAGATCTGATGGTTTTATAAAAGGCTTTTCTCCCACTCGGCACTTCTCCTTCCTGCTGTCCTGTGAAGAAAGTGTCTTTCTTCCCCTTCCCCTTCATCATATTTGTAAGTTTCTTGAGGCCTTCCTAGCCATGTAGAACTGTGAGTCAATTAAACCTCTTTTCTTTATAAATTACCAGCCTCGGATATGTCCTTATGGCAGCATGAGAACAGACTAATACAATGCCCAAACAAAGTTCACTGCTGTCTGAACATCTCTGAAAAATACACTCCTTAACTTTTTATCAGCTCAATTAAAACGTCTCATGGAACTAAATATAATGCATTAGAAATCAATAACAGGCAAATGTGGCTTCAGAAAGTAACTAAGCTTGGAAAGGGGGAGAATCTGATGCAATTCCTGAGAACTGATCCATAGCTCTTGAGAAGCTGTCAGCACAATTTACAGGGTTTACAGCAGAGTTTAAAGCAGTGTCTGGAGCCAGACAATCCAAGTTAGACTCCTGCCTCCGTCACTTATTCCAAGAACTTGAATAACTGACTTGAATGACTTCTCTTAGCCTCAACATCACCACTGGCAAAATACAACTAATGATCTCTTACCTCCTATGGCTGTGCAGATTAACTTAATACAGGTAAAGCACCTAGACAAATACCTAGTCATGGTAGTACCTAATAAATGCTATTGACTATCTTAGACTGGACAAAATTCCATGATTAACACACATACTTGGTTTTAGTGTTAGTGGAAAAATCAATTATATGATTATTTTGATTTATAACAAATGTTCTCTGTATGACAAAGTGGCAGAGTCAGTTGATATTTATCAGATGCATTTTCTGTTGTGAGAGGCATAGCCACTTTGACTTCTATATTTAAAGCCTTTCCCAAAACAAGTCATAAAGTCCTGCCATCAGAAACCAAATGTAGAAGTGATATTAAATCTGTAACTTAAAACATTTCGTGTAGATGAAATCAATGGTACTATCCGGGAAAGGAACTTCGCTAATTCTCCTTAGTGGACAAATACCTTCCTCCGTTTGGCAGATAGTGAAAACAGGCTTTTATTTTTGGCTCCCAGAATTAGCTGATAGACTAATTCTAAGTTTTGTGCATCTCAAAAGGAAAGATTCTGTGGTGCAGCAGAGTGAGAGAATTTCCAGAGAATCACCAGAAGCAATTTAGAAAGCTAAATTGGATAACCAGAGTGGTACTAACCAGAATCAAAGAAACATAATTATTGTGAACAAATTCATGCAATAATAGAGAGGACTTTTACTGAGAAAGTAATAAGGAGGAAGTTGAGGAGAAAGTGCTCAGAGTGTAATTTGCCTTTAGCAAAAACTCAGGATAAATTTTAGAGCTCTGTTCAGGCACTTCGAAGGTCATATGTGCTCTCTGACCTTGACCTGTGAAAAAGAAATGTTCCTATAAAATTATGTAACCAAAAAATATGTACTTTAAAAACAAATTGCCTGCTAGAAATAATGATGAAGGAGAAGTTGCCATTGAAATTTTAACTTGCCCAGGAGGCATGACAGGCGATGATAGCCCGTATTCACAAAAAGACATTTGAATACATAGCATGGGTGGCGGAATTACTGGAAGGCAAAGTGATCAGAGACAGCAGAACTGGAGAGTTACAAGATGACAGTGATGAATATAGAGATCCATCTCCTCAGGAACCCTGTAGCTCAATGGCTCTCTCTTAGGCCTTTCCTTTCTTGATAGAAAAATGGAATATGTCTATTCTTTCGGAGGGGTGGGGGGCTTCTGCTGGTAACTCTCAGCCAGGATCAGGCAGGTAACATAACATAAGTAAACTCTGCAGCTCAGTGAACACAAGCCAGGCACAAATGAGGTGCTCAGGAAAGATGAGGTACTGAACAACCTTCACTTCATTATTAATGTGGTAGGAACAAACTTTACCATAACTCAGGCAGGCAAAAGTGTTAACTAGCGTTAATTTTATTGTCTATAACCCAACTTCTCTTTGCTCTTTATCTCCCACTCTGCTAAATGACAGAAAACATCACGCTGCCAATTCAAGACATAGTTTTAGGACTTCCAGATACTTTCTTTTTCAGGTATACTGACAAATTTAGCACTTTCTCTCCTTTTTTGTTCCTATCCAAGAGGAGTTTATAGGAGGAACTTCCAAGAGCAGCTCATAAACGTACCTTTCCTGGCCAGTGGTCACTGTCCACACGGGCTTTAACTGAGAGGTACAATACCTGGTGGTCGTTAGTGGCTGCGTTCTATTCTTACTGAAGTATGCTGACATGACACCAAGGCCAAAGTCAACAAATTGCACACACTTTGATTCTTCCTCATTCCAAATCTGACACCCCCTTGGGCCCATCTGCCTCCTCATAGACACAATCACACCCTCCTGAGGGAATAATAATTGTGGGCTCCTCTTCCTGCAGCATTCCTTGGTGACAATTCACCTTATCATACTTCTTATTGACGGGGTTTAAGACATGCCATCCTCAAATATGGCACTTTGGCATTTGGGAAAATAGCAGAAGCAGAAAGTTTATTCTCACCTTCTCTTCATCCCTGTCCTCTGAAGCAGGTCATAAAATCTAGGGAGGATTTTCTGACTTCATCCTGAAGCAGAATGTAAGACCCTCAGGTGAAAGGTATCTCCTTATATCCCAATGAAAAGAATGTTCTTACTTCTGAAGACAAAGGGTCACAGAGGAGAATCTGAACCAACAAGCCTTGCTGAGTTTTCTCCAGTTTATTCCATTAGGTCACATGCCCTTCATGCAATCAAATTTCTCCATGATTTTCTACTCTTCATCAAAACTAAGCATAAAAATAAACAACTTTATGTCTTTGGGTCTTCATTTTCTTGTGAACGCTCTCATGTCATACAAAACACATATTAAATCAGTTTGTATGCTTTTCTCTTGTTAATCTGTCCTTTGTTGTAGGAGTCTCTACCACCTACCTAGGATGGGTGAGGGAAATACATTCTTCCTCCCCATCAGTACCATATATTGGTATAAAAAAGTGCTTTCCTTCTCTTTTATGCCACTATACTTGATAGTTATGTGAATGTACATTAATTTTAAAAAGAAATATCTAGAAAGGATGCACTATTTCAAGCACATATTTAATGAACTTACATAAACCAGGAATTTTCCTGTTGTTATGGATATATATATCTTATTGACCAGTGCATAATATCCATATATCTCTACTTGCTAATGTATAACATATATATGTAAAATTTGCCATTTATTTTATTACATTTCCATCTCTAAATTGCTATTTAACTTAAATTGATATATTATTATTTAGTCCACAACCACGTTTTAGTATAGAATTGATTTTTAGAAGTGCTTGTAAGTGGCCGTATATCAAGGTGGTTTAGAGATTATGTTGGGAGCCACAGTCCTGGATGGAAACTCAGCTCCACTTCCTACCAACAGAATAACTTAAGGCGTGTTACCTCATTTTTCATGCTTCAGTTTCTTGAAGTAGAAAATTAGAATAATAATAGTATCTACCTTATTAGATTGTTGTGGAGATTAAACAACACAAAGTGCTTGAAGTGATATGATACGAAGTAACTATTCAATAAAATTGCACTGTTAGTATTATTTCAGGAAGCACAAAAGACATCATCATGACTCAGAAAAAATCTATTATACATCCCGTAGGACCATGTTCAAGCTTGTCTGGATAACATCACCTGAGGCCTAAACTTCAGGGGACATCTTAAAGATGAATCAGGGTTTTTTTTCTGATAAGGTCGAGGGGTGATGATTTTGTGTCACAGGATATAAACAAGAATGGGATCATCTTCTTGGCTGTCCACAATCTTCTGTGTTTTCTCCAACATTCATATAAGCACAATACAAAAAGCTTTTGAAAGGACTTGAAATGTTCAAATAACTTATCTCATGCTCAATGGCAGAGTTGGAAAGATATGATAATAATTGCTGATGTATCTATACCGTTATGTTTTATAAAGTATGTGTATTGGTTTCCAAAATGTGCCATAACATAGTACCACAAACTGGGGGTCTTAAAATAACAGAAATTTTGTCCTTCACAGTGCTGGATGCCAGAAGTCCAAAAGCAAGTTGTCCGTGGTGTTGGTTTCTTCTGAGGGCTTTGAGGGAGAAACTGCTTCATGCCTCTCTTCTGTCTTCCAGGGATGACTGACAATTCTTTCTATTCCGTGCCTTGTAGATACCCTCAATCCAATCTCTGTCACTATCTTCACATATGCTCCCTCTGTGTTTCCATATATTCTCATGGCCATCTCCTTAGTCACAGGGATTAGGGCCACTCTACTGTGGTATGGCCTCATTTTAACTTAGCTAATTATATCCACAATAATCCTATTCCCAAATGAGGTCACATTCTGAGTGCTGGGAGCTAAGACTTCAGTAGGTTCTTTCTGGGGGACTCAATTCAATCTATAACAGCACCTTAATAGCAATTCAGAAAGTAAGAATTATTGTCCTTGCTCTCTATATAAGAAACCAAAGGCTCGAATAATATAAGTGTCTTGTCCAATGTGACACAGCTATTTCCTAGATTAAGCTCAGATCTTATGACTCCAGCTTAATGCCTTTTTGCAGTTGCACCAATATCACAATAATAGCTTCCATTTTTTTGTTCGCCTACCATTTATTATGAACTTTATACATTGGTTCATAACTTTTGGTTTGCAGAAACAAACAAAAAATACCTCATACTGGCTTAAGCTACAAAGATGATCACTGGCTATCATCATTGAAAATCAAGAGATGAGTTGGCTTAAAAATTGGGGATTTACTCTTTGTCTTCTTTTTATTATTATTTCTTGTCATCTTTTTTCCTTTCTTTTCTCTTCTTTTCCATCTCTCAACAATTCAGTCCAAAAGCCAGTGGGTGGAGTCTAGGCAAAGCAAGCCTTTGTGCAGGGATGGGAGCTGTGGAAGCCAAGAGTAGAGAGCTGAAGCCTGAGAATCGTGAGAGGTGGTGGAATGACCTGGAGCGGGGTGTGGAACCGGGAGGAGGGCATCCGTGCAGACGCACACACCCCAGAGGGGATGCAATGATAGGAACGCAGCATCACTTTGTAATATTCCTGCCAAACACATACAAACTAAGTCTAATCATAAGTAAATGCCAGACCAACTCAGATTGAGGGACATTCTACAAAATAACTGGCACATATTCTTCTAAAATCTCAAGAGCATAGAACTAAATGACCAAGGAACTGTTCTAGATTAAAAGTGGCAGAGAAACATGAAAACTAGATGCAATGCATAATTCTGGACTGGATTATTTTGTTAAAGAAGTCATATTTGGGACAATTGACAAAACTTGAATGTGATTTGAGAATCAGATGAAAGTAATGAATTCATGTTAATATGCTAATTTTGATAGTTCTCCTTTGGTTATTTTGGAGAATATCCCTGTCTGTAGGATATAAATTCTAAAGTATTAAGGAGTGATGAAGCATCACATTGACAACTTAAATTGATTGAAAAATAAAAAGTTCTTTGTACTTCATTTGCCAAAATCAAAAGTTAGGGTTTGATTTAGTGGCTCAGTGGTGTCAATAAAGATCCAGTCCCTCTCGATCAACTCTGCCTTCCCATATGTCAGCTTCTAGGGGTTACCAGGAAAAGGCTTTCCCCGCCGCCCACCCCCCACAAAAGGCTGGCTCTCCTTCATCGTCACAAAATAGCTGCCAACAAAGAGAAGGGAGATGAGGTTGGGGAGGGTTGGGGAAGGGAAGTGGTGGGGGAATTGCTTCTAGAAGCTTTCTGGGAAAGAATGAGAAAGTTAGGAAAGTTAGGAAAAATAAGAAAGTTAGGAAACCTTTTCCTGGTAACCCCTAGAAAGCGTCTTCAATCTCTTTGGCCTAAATTGGGTCATGATTGGCAAATGACCTCATGTTCATCAGTTTAAGCTTGATCTGCTTTGCTGCTTTTTCCAAAACACATGAGTTTCACATGGAGGGAGATTTAAATAGCTGAATGAAAATGTGGGTCATTTCCAAAAGATGGAAGAATGAGAGGTTAGGCAGGCAATTACAATATCCACACTGAGGGTCAATATGCCACCGTGGTCAAGAGCTTAGGTTCGGGAGCTAGACTATCAAGGAAGAATCTTGGTTCTGTTCATTTCTAGCTATGTGATTTTGCACAATCTCTTCTGTCTCTCTTTGCCCAGATTTTTCTATATATGAAATGAAGATAACAATTTTCTCCACCTCACAGAATTATTGGGAGAATTCCATGAATTAGCAAATGGAAAGCACTCAGAATAGTGCCTGGTGCATAGCGAGTATTCAGAAAACACCGACATCTCAGTTAAAATTGACACTATCCCATTTTACAGATAAATTGAAATTTTATGCTTGCTATATACCAACTGTTCTAGATATTAAAAATGTAATGATAATCCAGACAGCCTGAATCTATCTAAGATGAATTTAAATAAGCAGCTTGTTTAGGATCAGAGCTAGCAAGGACCAACTACTGTTTAAGTACAGAAGGTCAAGTTGCATACTGAAACCAGGCAGAATGATACAGAAATAATAATGCTTGAGATGACATTTTTCTCCAGATTTCACAATATGGCATACATTTGTAAACTTTATGAATTTTTTTAATTGTGGTTGAAATAGTTTAAAAAATACACTGTCAAAGGAAGGTTTGGCTTGTTTTTAGCTAATATTTATTGAGTACTTATTTCATACCATATACTATACATCAACTTGCTTAATCTTCAGCAGGATCCTGGAGTGTTACTACTATCTCCATGCTACAGATGAAGAAACCGAGGCTGACAGAAGTAAAGTGACTCTCCCAAGATTACAGAGTAGTAATCAATATAGCTACAATTCAAACCCAGATTAGTCTAACTATGATTTTTTTCTCCCTTAGTTACTACTATGCCTTAAGCTGCACCAAATAGGTGATACCGAATTTATTAGCATTTATTCAACAGCTACTATTTCCCAGACACTATCTTAAATACCATGAGCAATAGAAAGCTGGAAAATTTCAACCTTCAAAGTAGTCCCCTGTTGGTCCAGATTAGGAGATACACCTCATAGTCTTATTTAAAACTACTCATGTGAGATTCAACCAGATTTGAGCATTCAATGGTTAGGAAAGGCTTCAAGGACTGACTGCAGGATACATGGGAAGCTTCAGCTTATGTGGCAAATATAAGTTGAATGTTGATTTTTTACTATATAGCAAAATTCTGTATATATATTTCAACTATATAATAGCAAAAGAGGCAGTCATTCAAATAAAGGCAGCAGAAAAAGCAAAATATACTTAATAGTGGAATTTTCTGGTCTGATCACACCTCCCCAAAATGCTTACGGGCAGAAGAGGAAAATGATCTTTAGGGAATATATCAAGTGTTTATGCAATTCATCTTCTCCCACCCCATATGGCTCCTTCGGCTTTTCCCACCTCCTTCTTTTTCATGTTCCTTTTTGATGCTCTTATATACTCTTTCCGTCCTTTCTTTCTCCCTGTTTTTCTGTACCTTTAAATTTTCCTCTGCCTTTGCCTTTAGCCTGGTAGTGGCCCTCAGGGGCATCGTCTACCCTGCTGCTGACTTCCGGGGTAAAGCATTTGCTAAACCTGTGTTCTGGGTGACAGGGCATCAAATTCAATCCCTCACTAGCTGAGTTATTAAGGATCCTGTGGAATTTCTCACTATGGTGTTAACTGAGCCATCTGGCCCCTTGCCCTCAGAGCTGTTGCTTTGGCCTCCTGCAGACCCTTGTCTGCAGTTTCAATTGAAGAGCTATCTCTTACATCTTCAAAGACTCTTCCACTGATTTGCTACAGGCAAGCCCATCCCTAGGCAAAATTTTCTCATTGGCTGCTGAACTTGACAGTCTCTCTCCCCAACCACAGCCATTCTCCACAAGTTCCCAGAGATCTCAGGTTATTTCTGGCCACCAAAGCCCTCCAATTAAAGAAGTGTGCCCAAGTCTCATCTTCTGGGTGGCATCATATGCTCTGAAATTGTTCTTTTTTTTCTTGTTTCCATTTTTTTACTCAAACATGCTTGTCCTACATTCTATTCTCCTGGGGCTGCTCTGTCTGGTAGGAGCCAGCTAGCTGGGCTGAGATACTAACCTGTGTTAAAGGGATAACACTTGCAAATGATTAGTAGTTTCCCTTACATCCCCCAGTCTCCAAATCCTCAGTTCTCTCCCCAGAGTTTCATTTCTAAATCGCAGCCAATACCTCTACTGAGCAATTACCATGTGTCAAGTTCTTATATAGGTGTTTTACATTGACTTATTTAATCTTCAAAACAACCCTATAAGTTAATCACTATTATTGCTGTTAGTATCACCCCCAGTTTGCAGACGAAGAAATTGAGGCTGAAGAGGTTAAATAATTCTCTCAAAGTAAATCCACAGAGCCAGGATTTGCTTCCACACATTTCTGCCACAAAGCCTCTGCTTTTCCCACCATGCCTGCTCTATGTCAATCCTGGTGGGAACCTGAGGTTCCTCTACTTAACCAGCTTAAATGTTAGATGATGCTTGCACCAACTAGAGAGCAAACGAACTCTTCATAACCTGACCCCAACTAGCTTTCAAGATGTAGCCTCCATTTCTCCACTCCATATGCTAGTGTTTGGCATGTACATTCCCTTGATATAATGTGTATTCTTGTTAGTCTTCCTTCTGAAGGAGTTTAGGAAATGCCACCTCAAAATATGCTGCTTTGTAGACTGATTACTTCAAACTGAATGCATTTGATAAAGCAGCAAAAACAGGGAGAGGCTTTCTCTGGGCTTCCCTTATCTGCCTAAAGACAGATCACCCAGAAGAAACTCAATTGTCATGAATCCCCTCCCTGGGAGCCCCATCAACTGGGGAAGATTAACTCGTATCCCGAGAGAGGAGGCTGGAAATCGACACCACACTCAGACTTCATCACAGACTGTCCCCTGTTCTTTTAAGATCCCATTCATCTTTCTGCAAAATTATTTATTCTCCCCTAACTTTTCTAAAACCCCCTCCCCTATAAAGACAGTATATAAGCTCCTAAATCCCACTGTTTTGGGGGTATTCACTTTTCTGTACTGTGTGCATTATAAATTTGTATACTTCCCCCATTGATCTGCCTGTTGTTGGTTTATATCAGACTCAGTTATTGAACCCTCAGAGGGAAGAGAAAAAGTCCTCTCTCCTGAAGTTTCATCATTGTTACCACCCAATGAATGCATTTCCCACACTATCCGACTGGAAAACCCTTGCTCATTCTTCAAAACTCATCTCAAAATTCTTGTCCTCTTTGAAGATGTCCCCAGGCAGATAATTAAGTATTTATCCTTCTTTGCTCTCTCATACATACTTTGTATATATGACATTATGCAAACTAGCTTAGGAAAAAAAATGACCTTGAGTATTCTACAGCTCAGAATATGTAAACAAAGTTTCAGCTCCCTTGCTATCTCTTTCTCTCCATTTCTCAAAAAAACTTTCTTCACATGGTGGACCTATGGTTATGGGCAGCCCAAGGCTCACATCTTATGTGTGTAACAATTCTAGTAAAAAGAAAGCTTTTACTCCAACAGTGTTAACAAGGATGTCACAGAGAGGGCTCTGGTTAGCTTGGCTTGCAACTTGCATATCCAACCCTAAATCAGTCACTGTGACCTAGGTAAAAGGAGAAACTTAATACTGAACACCCTAGATTAGCCTAGATTAGATGCCCAATCCTGTAGTGGGGGGGAAGAGTACTGTGAGAAGGGGTGATAGTCAATCTTCACCAAACAAATGAATAGTTACCCCACAGCAATAGGGATAGCCTTTATTTAAAACAGGGCTGGGCATGGTGGCCCACACCAGTAGTCCCAGTGACTTGGGAGGCTGAGGTGGGAGTGTCACTTGAGCCTAGGAGCTGGAGGTTGCAGTAAGCTATGATTGTGCCACTGCACGCCAGTTTAGGAAACAGATCAATTCCCTGTCTCAAAAAAATAAATAAATAAAAACATAAATAAAAGAGATTATGGGATGTTGAGCAGACATGGTTACGGCTGCAAAACATATATCACAGACAGGGATTGTAATGATGTCCTATCTAGGCAATAAAGTGGTTTGCTAGGTCGAGTGATATAACTGCCCTTTGTCCTTTCCTCTGGGAAGATCATTCTTGTTCATTGCTCTTCATGAGCACATACAAGTATTGAAGAATATTCATTTTCTGGGAGTTTAATTGCCACAGTAGTGCAATTACTGTTAGGGGAATAATTTCTAGGATATAGCAGATTATAGACATAGACCTTGGGGAAATAAGTACTTCAAAACTTCACTTGACTACTGCACAATTATCTTGCCAGAAAATCCACAGACTATTAATTGTGGTCAGATGATTTGTCAAGTCATGGTCTCTAAACCTGGATTAGAGTTAGTTTCTACTTCTATCTCCTAATGAGAGGCCTTTAAGATGGTACGTGCTCACAGCATTTAACTTAAAATGTTCTTACAACAGAGCCCTCTCCTCATCTCTCTGCTTCCAGATAGTCCAGCTTAGACCTGAGCTGGAATCTTTCTTATAATATCTCATATTGCAGTATCTTATTGAAAAAATTTTAAAGTAATTAAGAAGAGAAGGCTGTGCTTGTGTGGGACAGGGTATATAAGAATTCTTGGCTGTGCACGGTGCCTCATGTCTGTAATCCCAGCACTTTGGGAGGCCGAGGCAGGTGGATCAACTGAGGTCAGGAGTTCGAGACCAGCCTGGCCAACATGGTGAAACCCCATCTCTACTAAAAATACAAGAGTCAGCCAGGCGTGGTGGCAGGTACCTGTAATTCCAGCTACTTGGGAGGCTGAGGCAGGAGAATCACTTGAACCCGGGAGGCAGAGGTTGTAGTAAGCCGAGATTATGCCATTGCACTCCAGCCTGGGGGACAAGAGTAAGACTTCATTTCAAAAAAAAAAAAAGAATTCTTTACAGTTTATTTTTGAATTTCTTTATTCTTTATTTACACTACCTTTATTTTTGTCCCTCCTATTTTGCTGTGAGCCTAAGCTACAAATTTCATTAATTTAAAAAGAAAATACTTAACAAATTCCAAAATTCTCATATTTTTCCATAAAACTTTCCAACATTACAGTTTTTGTAGGTGTATTTCTATATCAAGAAAAAACTAGCAAAGACATCGTAAGAAGCTATTGCTGCCACTTAGGTAGAGACGACTTCTCAGAGATGGAATAATCTTTTAGCTTTGCTTACTTGTTATACCCCATTCCTGTACCAATTTCTGTTCCAGGATTTGTTGATTCTAAGCAACAAAATGAGACTCCAAGTAACAAACAAGAAAACACTAAAAACAGGGAAGGAAAGAAGGAAGGAAGGAGGAAGGAAGGGTAGGTGGGAGGGAAGGAGGAAAGGGAAAGAAAGAAAAGAAGGAAAGGAAAGAAAGAAAGGCACAATTACATAAGAGAATTCATTGACTAACCAAAAGTCTCTCATACTGGCAGAGGAATTGGACTATCAAGTCTCAGGAAAGACAGAAATAGGGCAGTCCTAGGAATTTTGGTGCCGAAAAACAGTAGCATCTTTCCAGAGTGTGGCCATCAGAATGGAACGACTCCTACTGTAAAAAGCATTGTGCCATTTAGTACAAGATTTAAATTCCTGAGAAAGAGAATGCAGTTGGTTTGGTTGGAGTCATGTGCCCATTCCTGAATAAATCTGGGATGAGGTGAGAGATGTGGCAATGGAGTACTTTCTGATGGCTATGTGTCAGTGCTGGACCCACACCTGTGTTTAATATAACTCATTGTCATAAGCAGAATAGATTCCTTTGAAAAAAAAAAAAAGCAAAATTTTTTTGCCATTAGGAAAAGGGGAAGGGATGATGGCAGGGCCAGCTTAACAAACCTCTGCTACAATGTTAACTATGGTATGTAATACTTTGCATTTCATTTCATTGTTTATATGTCTATCACCCTTGCTGAACTTGAAATTGCTTAAAACAATGCCTGCAATTCCTAGTAAAAAAAAAAATTAGATACATAGAGCTGTTTCAATAAGTGGTTTTTAATTGCTAGCTTAAAGTATTACCCATTGAAGGCATACCAGCAGGGATCTTCTAGGAATATTGCCCAGTGTTTTTAAAGTGAGGATATAAATTACAAATAACACATTAGGATAAGTGGTTTATCTAAGCGCATCAAATCACTCCAATTGAAGACTCATAATTTTGGGGTTAGAAGCAAACTTACAGATCACATTCCAGCTCTTTTCTCATCTTCATGACCACCCTATCATGCCCACACTACATGTGTCACAATTAGCAAAGGACTGTTTCATAACTTAAATGGTTTTATTTTAGGAAGACATGAATTGTATAGCTTGAAGAAGATCCTTAATATGAGAAATAAATGAATACCAATGGGCTGTACTTTCTTAGTAATTGTAAAAAGAAATAACTGGACAAAATAGACATTTAGAAGACAGGCTATGGAGTCATAATCCCCACTCCACTACATCTGACCGCAGTCAGTATCTGAAATGGGAATAATAATATCCACTTCATGGTTGATGTGAATACTAAATTCAATAATGTTTATAAAGTCTTAGCACAGTTTGCAGCATATGATAAAACTCAATAAACAGTATAGCTTTTATTAAATCTGATCTGCCATTAGATTTGATATGCAGATGTTTCCAGGGGATTGCTTACAATAGCCACGCAAATTATAAACAACCCATTAGAATATTCGTATAGGAATCTTTGCTTCTTTGCTAGCTCTGATTCCATTAATGATATATTATCAGTCTTATTAATGATCACTGTGCCATCCCTTACACAAATATTAAGCTTTGCCTTTTAGCCCTAGGCTCTTTACTCCTGTGCTCATTAACTTTGTGTGTTATAAAATCATTCTCTGTCAATCTTTATTTTTGCCCGTCTAGGTGATTTTATACTAAGAGCACCTTGCATTTGGCAACCTTGCAATGAATGTTGCTTTATCCATTATCACAGGTTAGATATACTACGGCCCATTCAGATTTGAAATTAAGCTGTAAGAATAAAAATATACAGTTTAAAGAACTTCTACAATCACTATAAACTTCTGTGCTTCCTTTTTACTTTTCTCTTTTCCTTTCCTATTCTGGACACCTGAGGGAGAATCTGGATGTCACACTCACATAAGTGCTACTTGACTATCTAGCTTTCAGGACTGAAGAACAATAAGGACATCCCTCGCTATAGCCCTCTCAGATTATGTCAATGTGGTACTAGTTTGGGAGCTTGTGTCGACATTTATAACTGTGCAAGGTCAACAAATTTCTTTATCTTACCCTTCCCTTATGCCAATCTCTCCAGATATGTTGTAAAATCTTCAAAATAAAAAGATAATTTTTTTCTTTTTCTTTTTCTTTTTTCCTTTTTTGGAGGCAGAGTCTCACTCTGTGGTCCAGGTTGGAGTGCAGGGGCATGATTGTGGTCACTGCAACCTCCACCTCCTGGGTTCAAGCAACTTCTGTGCCTCAGCCTTCCATGTAACTGGGGCTACAGGTGTGTATCACCACGCCTGGCTAACTTTTTGTATTTTTAGTAGAGACAGGGTTTCACCATGTTGGCTAGGCTGAACTCTAACTCCTGGCCTCAAGTGATCCACCCACCTTGGCCTCCCAAAGTGCTGGGATTACAAGCATGAGCCACCACACCTGGCCAGGATGAAATTATCATTATTATTTAGTTGAATGGTGATATGATACAAAATATAATGCACCTTCTTTCTCCAACCCTTATAAATGTTCACTGATGTATTTATTCAATAAATATTTATTAAGCCTCTTCTTTTTTTCTAGATGATAGAAACATAGTAGTAAACAATGCAGATATGATCTGCTCATAAAACCTAGAATGAAAGACTGGTGATGAAACAAGCAAACATAAAACAGAACAGAAACTCTGCCACAGAAGAGATTCAAGGTACCACGAAGGCATATAGTAGAAGCATGTAATACAAAAAATACCAGGAAAGACTTCCTGGGGGAAGCCTAGAATAAGGAATGACATTTAGCTATATTCAAAAGAGGATGAAGGAAAGAAGGAGTGAAGGCAGAGGAAACAGTGAAGACAAATATAAAAGGTCTACAAGTGAATATATTGCATAGTTCTTGACACATAGACTCAGTAATCCCTTACTGATTGAAAGAGAGCGAAAACATGTCACACTAGAGGAATTAAAAAGAAGTTTACCATGTGTCTTATTCTATGTCCTGCTGAAGACTGCAGTCTGGGTAACTTATAAAAGGAAGAGGTTCATTTGGCTTATGGTTCTAGAGGCTGGGAAGTACAAGACTGAGGAGCTGCATCTTGTGAGGGCCTTCCTGCTGTGTAATAACATGGTGGAAGGCATATCATGACAAAAGAGAAAAATGGGGATCAAACTTATCATTTATCAGGAGCCCACTCCCATGATAACTAACCCATCCCTGTGATAATGGCATTAATCCACTTATGAGGGTGGAGCCCTCATGCCCTAATTACTTCTTAATGACCGCACTTCTTTTTTTTTTTTTTTTTTTTTAGAGATGAGGTCTCTCCATGTTGGCCAGGCTGTTCTCGAACTCCTGACTTCAGGTGATCCACCCACCTCGGCCTCCCAAAGTGCTGGCATTACAGGTGTCAGCCACCATGCCCAGCCCTGAAGACCACACTTCTTAATACTGCTAAAATGGCAATTAAATTTTAACATGAGGTTTTGAGGAGAGATTCAAATTATAGCATTTTGCCATGGCCTTCAATGTACTTCTCACACACAAAATATATCCAGTCCATCCCAATAGCCCCCAGAGTCTTAACTTATTCCACTAACTCAAAAATCTGAAGTCCAGAGTTTTATCTAAATCAGATATGGATCAGACTCAAGGCATGATTCATCCGGAGACAAATTCTTTCTAGCTGTGAGCCTATGAAATCAAAACAAGATATCTATTTCCAAAATACAATGTTGTGATAAGCATAGGATAGAGATTTCCATTCCAAAAGGGAAAAAGAGGCAAAAAAAAAAAAAGAGGAGTAACTGGTCCTAAGTCCAAAACTCTAACAGGAAAAACATTAGGTCTTAAAGCTATTACAGCAACAACTCCATTCGCAGTACCAACTTTCCATTTTATTTTATGTTCTGCTGCTTAAACAGAATGTCACAGACTGAACACTTGAAAAAGAAAAGAGATTTATTTGGCTTACTGTTCTGGAGGCAGTGAAGTTCAACATCGAGGGGCCACACCTGGTAAGGCTTTTCATATTGCATCATAACATGGTAGAAGGCATCACATGGTGAGAGAGGGCAACAGTGATCAAGAGCACAGAACAGAGAAAGAATGGGGGCCAAATTTATCCTTTCATCAGGAACCCACTCCTGTGACAACTAATCCATTCCCTTGACAATGGCATTAATCACCTCTTAATGTTGTAATGTCAATTAAATTTCAATGAGTTTTGGAAGAGATATTCAAACTATAGTACCATGGCTAAAGTGAAATGTATAAGTAAAGGAAATTTCCCAGTTAAAACAGAATGAATACGTAGAAGCAGATCATGTAACCTGCATAAAGGAGTCAAAGCATCGTCTTTTTTGAACAATGGAAAGCAATTGAGGAGCTTGAAATAAGACAATGACTTGTACAGACTTTTATTTTTAAAATATCAGTCTGTCTGTAGTATGAAAAATAAATTGGGAGCAATACAGGAGATAAAGAAATCATTTTAAAGCCCATGGAATAATCCAAGCAAGAGAGAATAGTGACTGGGATTAAGGTATGTGGGGAAACGGCACGGATTTGATAAATACTTCTGGCTGTGTGAAAACGTCTTAAGATATTGGATGAAATGTGGAAGAGATCAAGGAGGAATCTCAGGTTTCGGGTCTGAGCAATTGAGGTAAAGTAACATAGGAGAAAGAACAGGTTTGGAATAAGAAATAAATTGTTCTGTATTGAGTTGCAAATACCTGTAGAAAAATCAAGAAGAGATGTTCAGTAGGCAACTGATTAACTGAGTCTGAAGTTCAGAGAAGCCATATGTGCTGGAAATAAAAATTTGGAAAATGTCAGAATATGGATGGAAAATTAAACATACTGAAATAGATATGCTCTTACATTTAGAGGAGATTCTGACCAACACCAGCACTGAAGACCTAGGTAGATGAAGATGAAAACACAAGGAAAACTGAGAGGAAGGGGCCAGAGTTATGGGAGAAACCAGGAGCATATGACACTACGTAAGCCAACGACAAGATCATCTTAAGATAGAGGAAGTTATTACCAGTGTCAAATGCTTTGAGTGGGTTCAATATGATTATGCCTGAAAAGCATCTATTTAATCAACTTTGCAACAAGTTTACTCCTCGTCACCTATACGAGTAGGCACCGAAGGACAGCAGGAGCATAACTCAGATTACTTGGGGTTAAAGAGTGAATGAGAGATGAATAAATGAAAGTAACATATAGACTTCTTATTTCAGGAAGTTTTGCTGTAAATTGAAAGAAAAATGAGGCAATAGCTAAAGGAAGATCTGGGGTTCGTGGGAGTGGCTTACATGTAGACTGGAAAGAATAACCGAAGAGAGCAAAGCTAAAGAAAAGGAAGAAAGAGCACAATTAATAGAGTGAGCCCTCTGCAAAAGCACGAATAATGGGAATTAGGAACCCAGAAGAGAGGGGACATTTATTTGGGGGAAGGGTTACACATTCTACAGATATATGTAGAACAGCATAGATATAGACACAAGTGTGTGAGTGCAGAGATAGGAGTTGGAGACTTTGGCTGATGGTGTCTATTTTCTCTGTAAATTAGGAAGTGAGGCCATCTAATGAGAGTTAGAAGGAAGGTGGTAGGATACAAAGTTGAAGGGCAATAGAGGTTTGAGAAACAACAGCACATCAGAAAAATAGAGAAGGATAATCAGGTGACACTGAGAGCTCAGTGGACTCTAGAATCTTAAAGTTTTGGTTGTACCAATCTTCAGAATTGTATAACTAGCAGTTTTCAATACTGCAGGCATAGGCGGCAGTGAAAAATAGTCGGACAGAACCAATTGGATTATTCAGAAGGCAAATAGCTGGCCTTCTGCAGGGCTTATAAGGAGAAGTAAAATCTTTGCATTAAGAAAAATTCATGTAAAATTGACATAATTACTTCTCCCAGTGCCACAAGGATGGAAGGAATAGTGGAAGGAGCAGCGGGCTAACAGACAAGACCTGAATTCTAATCATAACTCTGTCCCCAACAGCCATACCTCCTTCTCCAAGTCACTAGGGCTCAATTCCCTAATCTATAAAATAAAAAGTGTAGAAGAAATTCCCCTCAAATTAGTGATCTAAGTTTTTGTGAAAACATGGTTGCTCATCTGTATCAGGTGTAAGGGTACCTCCACATTACCATAAATTGAAGAAAACATTTTGCAAACAGGAAAACTCAGGGGTAAGTGTCTAGAAAACCTCTTATGCTAGAGAACAGAGATCCCCTGATTATCTCTAAACCCACATCATCCTCACATTCAGAAACACTCTCAGATTAGGCTTGCATTGTGAGAGGTCTGTAGAATCTATGGCATTATCAAGAAAAGCAGTTCACCTTGATGGCATATCCCAGAGGGAAGACAGCATCTCCTGAACTGTGCGAAGTGACTGGTCCAGGAAGTATCCATGAAAATTAACATCCTCCCCAGAGAGAAAAAGACATGTTAGGGGACAAGATTAACAAATATTTGTGTAATTCAAAAATTCATCAACACACAGTTTAAAGTCACATCAAAATAAAAAATAATAATAATAAGTACCTTTCCTAGAAACTCAGGACAGAGAATAAGGAAAAGATTTTTCTTTCATTCTCTTTCTCTTTCAGATGAGTGACTTCAGAACAACTACTGAGTGTTGAACAATAAGACATTCAAGGACCAAAACTAGAGAGTCATTTTTTTCACCACAACACCCTCGGGTGTTCGCTGTCTCTGGCAGACAAAATTATTTTCCAGTAGCTCCTAGAGGACCATCTACAAACAAATTAGAAATTTCAAAGGGTTTGTTTTCTGCCTTCTGGCTGCCAGTAGGGGCCGTTCCCTTTGTGTCCTTCATATGAAAAAGTAATTTAACAAAGAAAAAAGAGAGAGAGCTCCTTGGCTCAAAACAGACAAGCAAGTCCACTCCCTTCCCCTCCCTTCTGTGTGTCCCCTCTGTCCATTGTCACGTTTGGTCAGTTTTCTGTCAAAACAACTTTTATTGTATGCAGCTTTCAGTCCTGCAGGGCTCCAGGAGCTTGGGAGACAAGCCATTTTCCTACAGCAATTTCATCAATAAGAAAAAAATGGAAAATGAGTACTGATTTATGGCTGATTCTTCGTAACAAATAGCAGCAGCAAGTAAATGCCCACCCGGCTCTGCAGGGAGGAAAAGTTAAGTGCGTCCATCCCCACCCAGTTCAGATGCAGACCCAAGCCAGTGCCGGCCTCAAAACAAAAGAGCTTTCTAAGCATTTCACAACAGCTTGTCAAGTAATGCACAAGGACATATTTCAAAGGAAAGAAAAAAAAAATCAAGTCTGCCGCATGCTAACTCAGAGCGGAGTGAGGCTTAATAGCTACTAAAATAACCTTATTCCCCAAAATATCCACAGGTAGACAGGTATGAGAAATGCGTTCTGCTCCACATGAGGACATTAGTACAATTGCTTCCAGGTTCCTGATAAGGAAACTGAGACCTGAACAGTAGGGAGGCTATGCCTGTAGTGACATGGCAAGCTGTCTTGGAGACAGGACCAGCAGGCCAGGGGAACTGCCCCCTATTTTATGTGCTCTAAAGTCAGCATATGGAGAATAAGATGCTTTCCTGAGTTTTTGGCATGAAAAGTCCATTTTCTCATTATTATCTTAGTTTTCATTCTCTGGGATTGATTGGGGACTTGGCTGGCGGTCAAGAGCTGAAGAACAGGAGGTTCACAAACACAGCTATTTCTAGTATGCTGATACTCTCTACTAATCATGGTTTAAGTGGCATGCCAAATCTAGACTTTGCTTTCTCGGGCCCCATTCAGAGGTTTGCACTTTGAGGTGAAAAGGTCTTAAAAGCCTTCCTAGCACACTGCATTTCATTTAAGGACATTCTTGGCTCAGGAAAACCAATTTGAAGCCATTGGGAGTATGCCAATAAAAAAAAAAAATACTGTGTGGCTTTAATTCAGTTCTGGGTATTTTTTAGAAACATATTTTGGTATACCTTTATTTTCTAAATCTACGTCTGTAAAATTTCTGGATTCAGTGGGTAGATTTCCAGCAGCAATTCCAGGCTTGGGGTCAAGAAAAGAATGAAAAATGACTTGTAGGAGTAAAGGCTTCAAGAGTCACAGGCTGCATGTGCCTGCATGTGTATATGTGTGTGCCTGTTGCTGCGGGAGACGGAGGTGAGCGTGGGGTGGAGCGCTAGTGAACAAAGTGCTGTAGCACAGAAATGTGACGCTCCAGTGTGGCTAAGGTTCAAATACAGCTTCACTCTATAACCCTGATTAAACAAATGTTTAGAACAATGTTCAAGTCATAAGCACCCAAAAAACCATTTACCCACCGCCCAGTTGAAATACTTTAACTTACTCTCAAACAAGTGTTCTCCATGCATGCTTCCAAATGCATGTTTGGGAGCCAGCTAAGAAACAACATTATTTTAAATTAATTTACTTTTTGAAATAGCACTCACAGAAAATGTATTCCTCACCTGTTTCCCATGAATGAGATGAATGCATCCCTTTCTGCATGTGTTAAAGTAAAGCATAACCTTGAAAGCAGAGAAAAGGAGTCAGTTTTCAATGAAAGTATTTATAGTACTTGGGCTGAAATGATTGACCTAGGTTCAAATGACTAATAAAGAACAGACAAATATTTCTTCCCTTCCCCCAATAACATAAAAGAATACAGTATTATGCTGAAGACAAGATTCAATAAGCCCCAAACACATGTAATCTAAGGAAGACGGAATGTAAGTCACAGGGGGAGTCTTGTTAGTATATTCAATACCATACAGCAGTTTTACAAATTGTTTATTTCCTTAACCAGATGGACCCTTTTAAATTTCCTCTCTGTGTACCTTAGGGCTAATGGAAAACCCACCTGAATTGCTTCACTGCCTGCACAGCGCTTTCTGGGACCCTGGCCAGGTGCAGTGCATACAGGGTTAATGCCAGCCTTGAGCAGCTCTCTCTGCCCTGAGTAAGGTTATTAAATAGGAACATTTGACTCATAATTTGTTCTCCTCATGTTAAGTAGATTGCAATAACTCAGCTGTCCAGGATCTGTTTATCAATGCTCTGTGGCTTCCAGCAGCAAATATTTTATAACCACTAAGTAGATGTTCAGACCACTCATCAAATGAAAATCTCCTGTACTCAGAGCTGGTGTTATCATCACAACCCACCAACTGAAGAGCCCCGGAGAGGCAGTAACCCTGCCCCAAAGCCTGTCAGGCTTAGCCAGATCCTCATCCTGGGGAATTCTCTTCTACTAAATGATTTAAATAGAAACTAGCTCACCGTCAGAAGAGGTATGTCATCTTGGAGACTATTGGTTGGCCTATACTGTCCTAGTAAATTGCCATTTTATTTAGTTTTACTGTCTTCTTTATTTGTCTTCTAATAAAAATTTTATATGCATTCTCATTCAAGAAGAGAAACAAGAAAAAGAAAGGGCAGGTAAATAGATTCTCCAACAGTCTGCATTATGTTGATGCTATATTCCTAAGACTAGACCATTTGAAATTAACAATTTATTATTGCCACAGATATGCTTCTTCATAACAATCAGATTTTTGTTAATGAACTGCAGTGGTTCTGGCATTGTTCACTTAAGATTTAAGGTACCTTCCCCAAAATGAAGGGCATACAACAGTTTAACTGCAGGTTATTGGCCAGTCGTTAAGGTACAGGTAATGAAATCAGATCCTAAGGAAACGATTAAGTAATCTAATGTCTAAAACAGTACAAGAATAATGTAGGGGCCCAGACACTTGGTCTCCTGGAGGTTCAACAACCACTGACATGAGGCAGATTAATAAAAGAAAAGGCATACAAGTTATTTACTATGTATGCAAAGGAGTCTTCAGAATGAAGACCCAATTCCCCAGTAAGGTACACAAAGAAGTTTATATTCCATCTTGAGGTTTCAGAAAGAATGGGGGCTTGGGTGGCCAAACAGGCTATGGGAGAGGGGAGAAGAGGAATTCTGGAGAGGAGCAATAAGTAATTACCAGGGAGAACGGATGGGGAACAGAGGTGAACTAGTAAATGGCTATTGTTGGAGTTTGAATAAGTCTGAGAGACAGCCACCATCTTGCCAAAGGGTCTGTTCAGGTTTAGTTCACATTCTTTGGTCTTTTTTATTTCAACAGATCATGAGAACAGAGGAACGGAAAGGAAAACCAACTGTTCTCCTATGTGGGCCCAAACTTTAGGCAGATAAAAGAACTTCAAAGACCAACTTTATCCTATGCTTTGTGGGAAACCCAGGTTAGAGGGACCTTGAGGCTTCTCCATTTCAGCATGTCAACATGCCATATTTGGGGGCATTGGTTTCTGAGCCCCAACATTAACATTTATCATTTTATTATTAAATGAAAATTTCCACATGCTGAAAAAAAATGCTTGTGGTTTGATTTTTGAAGCAAAGCTCTTGTACTTATCAGTTATATAAACAAATGAATTACCCATTGTAATTAAGCTTCTTTGAGTGGGTCTACACAAGATGCAGGAAAGGCATTTCCCCAAAGGAATAGGGCCATACCTAGTAAAAGACAACGAAAGAAATGCAAGGAGACAAAACACCCATTAAGTCATCTAATATCAACACTATCCTGAAAATCTTCTCCCTAACTGTCCCTGTTTTCTGTGGGTTATAATAGCCATATTAATCACAGAGTATTAGTCCCGTCACTATGACAACTACTGAAAATCTCATGAAGAGAATGATTTACAATTAGAAAAGAAAGAAAAAGATTATTAAAGGAGGCTTCTCATGATGAAGTGATATTTAATCTGTGTTTTGAGGAAAAAACATGTAATAAGACAAATTCAAGAGTTTGGGGTTAAAGTTAATCCTAAATGTAAAGTCCCTTTAACTCTAAAGAATTGAGAAAATTCTGCTCTAATTCATATGTAGACAGAAGCAAGAGACAGCTGTTCTCACCCTAACAACAAAAAGACTGGAAAAGCCATAGAATAATAATTTTTAAAAACCTATCAGAAAAGGAGACAAAGAAAGCCATGTGAAGTAAATACCAGAGACAGCGACGGATCCTTTTCAAGAGAGAAGAGACACACCACTGCTCTCATACCTGGTAGAACTTCAGGAGGGAGAGGAATATGCCAGAAATGTAGTCACCAAAATTTGAATGACCTTTTAATAGCTTCATGTGGGAAGTATGATAGATCACAATCCGAAGGAGCCCCAGCCACAGAGCAGGGCTCCAAGCACTCACACTGTTGTTTCCACGCGTCTTCCCTGAGTGCTCAGGAGTAGCATATCTGTCCAACGTGGTAAAACCCCGTCTCTACTAAAAATACAAAAATAGCTGGACGTGGTTGTGCACGCCTGCAATCCCAGCTACTCAAGAGATTGAGGCACAAGAACCCAGGAGATGGAGGTTGCAGTGAGCTGAGATCGTGCCACTGCACTCCAGCCTGGCTGACAGAGTAAGACTTTGTCTCAAAAAAAAGACAAACCAAAAAAACCCAGAACAACAAAAGTAGGTGCAGAGAAAATCTGGAAGAGATAACCCTTGAGATGGTATGTTTGTGTATGTGTATAAAAATGGTTTATATAATAGGTATTCTGCATATATGCATATATATGATGTCTTTATATGATGTCATATAGTTTCCTGATATTATATACTACATACTTATATACTATATATTTATATTTATTGATATAAATATTATGTGGTATATAATATTTAGCATATATATTTAGTGTAAATATAGTATATATATTTAGTATATTATATTTAGTATTATATACTATATACATATGCACTATATAATATTTATATTATAAAGTATAATATATGCACATATAGTACATAACACATATAAATATATAATTTCTTCTCTTTTTTTTATTGCCCAGGCTGCAGTACAGTGGTGCAATCTCAGCTCACACAACCTCTGCCTCCTGGGCTCAAGTGATCCTCCCACCTCAGCCTCTCAAGTAGCTGGGACTTCAGGTGCTCACCACATACCCAGCTAATTTTTGTATTTTTGGTAAAGACGAGGTTTGCCATGTTGCTCAGGCTGGTCTCAAACTCCTGAGCTCAAGAACTCCTCATGCCTCAGCTTCCCAAAGTGCTAGGATTATAGGCATGAGCCACTGCACCCAGCCAATATGTAATTTATTAAAAAACATTTTTGTCTGAAGCAAAAATACTAACAATGATTATGCTGTCTATACCATATGTAATAGTAAAATATAAAATCACAACCACACAAAGGGTGGGAGGAGATAGAGGAAGTTATTCTATTTTAAAGATTCTTGTGTGTTTCATTAAAATAGATGACAATTTAATAATTCACACTATAAACTCTAAAGCAATTAGTAAAAATAAATTTACGACAAAAAATAAAGGTAATAAGAGAAAACAGAATACTAAAACTAAGCAATTCACTCAAGAGAAGTCAAGAAAGGAGGAACAGCAGAGGAGAGAATATATGGATGAAATATAAAACAAACATCAACATGGAAATCTTAAATACAACTATACCAATAATTACAGTAAATGTAAATGAACTAAACATAGTTATTGAAAGATAGAAATTATCAGATTGGATTAAAAAATCATGACCCAACTTTATGCCGCTTGTAAGAAATATATTTTGGTTATGAAGCACAGGTGGGTTGAAAATAAAAGGGTGGAAGAAGGTGTAGCCTGCATGCTAAATGATGTCCAAAGAAGGCACCATCAATTCCTACCTTGCCTGGACAAGCAGGCTACTTCTCACATCAAAAGGTACAATGTAATTATCCCCTTGAACTTAGGCTTAGGCTGACTTCAGTGACTTGTTTAATGAACATAATATAACAGACATGACATTCTGGGATCTCAGAGCCTACTTGATCATAAACCTTGCAACTTCTGCCTGAGAGTCTTAGAATGCTTGCTTTCTGGATGATCTCTCTGAGGAACCAAGCACCCGGTAATGAAACCTCTGGGTCATTCCTTGTGTAATGAGGAAAAGGAGAGGGAGGTAATGGAAATTATATGAAGATATCCCTCCACGTGGACAGAAACATCTGAAATAGGAGAGAAATATTTCTCCACAGAGTTCTATAACTTTGGTGTTTTTGTTTTTTTCTTAACACACTGGACTTACCTATGAAGTATAGGGTCAGTTTGAGTGACAGAAAGTGGGTAGCAATCACACTAGGGTGGTGTGATAGGGGATATTGGGCTAGCTGTACATGAAGTTATTTCCACAATGCCACTCTTTTTTTTGGTATCCTCCTGGGACCGTTGGGAAGAAATAGCCCTTCCCCCAGACTACTCTAAAGTGAATTTGATAAATAAAATAATTAAGATAACTTCAAGTTCTTTCCACACCCAAGACTGAAAATTCATTCACTATTCTATTTCCCACCCTAAATAATATGTAGGCACATTGTCTGACATAATATATAAGAAGTTCATCAATGAAATTAAGTGAAAAATATTCAATATTCAATAAAACATTCAACAAAAATGCAGTAAGAAACTTCAATAATAAAATGTCAGCAATGCAGAAATGACCCAGATTTTAATATAAACAGCCTCCGCTATTCTATTAAAATTGAAAAACATTACATTCCAAATGTATTGAAATCCAAATTAAAGTTATTTTGCCCTGATGAGTAAACCTTTAAAGTCCAAAGGCATGAAAATTAAAAATCAGTTTTTTTTTTAATGACTTACTCCTAGCCTAATGACTTACTGGTCCAAAGTCTGAAATTCAAAATCATCCTTCCTAACTTAATTTCTTAATTTCCTTCAGGTTAAGTTCTTAGTGAATCAGTAAAGCTGCGATGCCTTCAGCAGCTTTCTCTAAGTTGCTTCCCCTTAGAATGGATGTAGTTCCTTCTGAACATCAAAAGAGATATGAGTTCAGTGTCAGTTCTCTGCATGCATCCATGTCCTCAGATCCTGAACATTTATTGTGATACACAAATTTATTATAACTGGCTTCACAACCACCAATTTGATAAAACAAGACAATCCCTAGTCTCTAGAACAGTTACTACATGCAAAAGTATATACTCAAAACCCAGTTCTAAGAGTTGCTAAAGGCAATATGACAAAAATTCAATGATGTCTGAAGGAAAGAAGGTAGAGAAACAATCGGTTCAGCATCACCATGTGCAATCAGTTGATGCCTGTTGTCCAGAATCTACAAGTAGCAAACTTGAAATCAATGGGATGAAATCTACCAGCAACACATTAACAATGGCACTCTTCATTCACAATTTCTGTGGACAACCTTTCTAAACTTACTGTATCATTTCTTAGAGTGGTATTTGAGATATTGCTGCCTTCTTACAAAGCTTAGAAATTTGAAATGATGGCAGCCCAGTCAGCAAGTATTACTTGAGGTGCTCATCTTTCCCAGCCAATGTATTTAACTACTTAGTCTTTCTTGTTTTTTTCTCTGGGTTCCTAGAATTTCCATGCTGCCTGCAGGTGAGTGGTACCTTGTAATATGGCCTCCACAATGTCTGCGAGAAAGCACTTAACCAGCTTGTGCTGCTACCTCTGCTTCTTGCATTATAATGGCTTAGGGAAGAAATTCACATTCACATTGAATATATTTAGCCTGAAAAGAACACTCAACTGGATATCTACTTGTAGAAGAATGAAGTTGGAACCCCTACCTCACATCATATACAAAAGTTAACTCAAAATTGATCAAAAATTTTAATGTAAGAGCTGAACCTACATACTAAATGAAAGAACCTAAATACAGAAAGCCACTTATCATATAATTCCATCAATGGAATCATTCTGCACATTTTTAAGAAATGTCCAGAATAACAAATCCAAAAAGACAGAAAATAGAGTAGTGGTTACTAGCATGTGTGGGTAGTGGGGAATGAGGAATGATTGCTAATGCATATAGGGTATCTTTTAGGAGTAGTAAAAATATTCTGAAACTCAATTGTGGTGACAGTTGCCTAATCTTGTGGATATGGTAAAATCCACTGGATTCTCCACTTTAAAAGATGAATTTTATGGTTTATTAATCATATCTCATTTTTACAAGAAACAAGGAAAATACTCAGCATACTTTTGAATCAAAGTTGCTGTTTGTACTTCAGAATCCTGTGCCCCTAGGGCCCAATGAGGACCATTCTGTAGTCTCACAATGCTATCTTTCCTCCTCCCACAAATAATTCATGTTATCTGGCATGTTCTCTTAGAACCAGTTCTATCTGATTTTGCAATAATCATTCCAAACAACAACTATTTTTGTAACTCAAGATTCTTCAGGTTGGCAAGTTGAACTAGGCTCAGCTGAGCAGTTCTCTGGTCTTGGGTGGGCATATGTGTCTGCATTCAGCTTCTGGATAAATTAGGGGTTACCTAGTCTAGGACAGCTTCAGCTGAGTTGATTATCTTTGCTCTACATAGTTGTTCATTCTTCAGCTGGGCTGGGAGTGTTGTCATGGAGCAAAACAGAGTTCCAAAAAAGAAAAAGGAAGTGTGCTTAGGGGAAGGGACACATCATCACTTCCATCACATTCTGTCGGCCAAAGCAAGTCATGAAGCCAGGCCACATTCAAGAGAAGCAACATATGTTTCTTTTCTTGATAAGAGAAGTTGCAAAGTCACATTGCAAAGGGTATAAATTTAGGAAAGACTAAAGAGTATTGGGCGTTTTTGTAATATGCCATTTCCTAGAGCAGAAGTTCCAAGACAACATCTATGCAGTGGGTTTAGAGAACAACCAGCACATATCAGAGAGGTAGGATAAAAGGTTTCTGAAGGAAAATTTCTAAGAGGAAAAAAAAATCAAACAAATAGACAACCAGATATGTTAGACCAGGCTAAAAGGTGTTTTAGTGTTCTGTCAGAAACTACTAATATCTATTACAGGATCACAGAAAACAATCTCTTCAGGTGCGATATACTTTGGCTATTTCCCCTCCCAAATCTCATCTTAAATTGTAGTTTCTATAATCCCCATGAGTTGTGAGAGGGACCCCGTGGGAGGAAATTGAATCATGGGGGTAGTTATCTCCATGCTGTTCTCATGATAGTGAGTAAGTTCTCATAAGATCTGCTAGTTTTATAAGGGGCTTTTCACCTTTTGCTCAGCATTTCTCCTTCCACTCATCATGTGAAAGACATGTTTGCTTCCTCTTCCACCATGATTTTAAGTTTCCTGAGGCCTCTCCAGCCATGCAGAACTGTGAATCAACTCAACCTCTTTCCTTTGTAAATTACCCAGTGCAGCCAGGCGCGGTGGCTCACACCTGTAATCCCAGCATTTTGGGAGGCCTAGGTGGGCAGATCACCTGAGGTCGAAGTTCGAGACCAGCCTGGCCAACATGATAAAACCTCATCTCTACTGAAAATACAAAAATTAGCTGGGCATGGTGGCACGTGCCTGTAATCCCAGCTACTTGGAAGGCTGGGGCAGGAGAATTACTTGAACCTAGGTGGTGCAGGTTGCATTGAGCTGGGATTGCACCATTGCATTCCAGCCTGGGCAAGAAGAGTGAAATTCCATCTCAATAAATAAATAAATAAATTACCCAGTGTTGAGCAGTTTTTTATAGCAGAGTGAGGAAGGACTAACACAAGGTGTCAAGTGGATAATATAATTATGTGAAGTGGCCAAAGGTAAGTCACAAGGAATGAATTGGAAAGCACATGCCCAACCTAAAACATTTAAATTATTAGCTTCAGTAAAAATAAAAAGGGTTACAATTATAGTATACTATAGACTATGTAGTTATATTTACATATTCACCTACTTACATATTTACATGGTCATAATGCAAATACTGAATATTAATTTAACAGCTAAAAACCATGATGTAACTACAATGGGAAAATTAAGTAGGGAGAGATGTATGTATTCAAATCAGAAAGCAGAGTAAGAGTTGAAGAATAAAAATCCAAAGATCAATAGAAAACTTAAAACATCTCAAGTATGAGTATTGCTGGTATGAACTAAGACACATCTTTGATTTACTGAGAAAGTCCAAAGATGCAAGCTAAAACACAGCGATGTAAAGCTAGGTGATGATGTTAGCTTGTCCTATATGCTATATTAGTATCTGTATTTGTCTAAAAATAAGTTTATTTGAAAAAATCTGGGCAAAGTAGTGCAAAACATAATTTAAACCATGTGCTAATTATACCTAAATACACGTAGAGGAAGCAGTTTTTAAATTTCCAATTTCAAGTTATCAACCTTTTTGACTGTCCTTAAAAAAGTAGTTAATGTAGCTGCAGAATTATAGTAAATGATTTTGAAACCTCGGTTTATTGGGAAGATTTTAAAAATTCATCAGTATTTACTTGAAATGACTCTACCCATGAGCGTGAGTTGAAAGTCACTGCCTTTAATGACTTTAAGATATCCTTCTCCTCCTTTAAGATAAATTTACTAACTTTGTCCTGAGTCTGCTATTTTAAGGACAACCTTAAACTTCATATTGAGAAAATTAGTATGTGGAAATTCATACAAAATCTACAATAGAAGAACATGAAGGCAAACACATTCTGGAATGATGAAATAATCTTTTCATCCCCCAGTTTGGGTGGAGGTACTTATTTTTAGCTCAGAGGCTTTATAATTTTTATAAAATAAGATTACCTATAAATCTTCCTTGTCAGAAAACCAACAGGAATTGACAGTGTTTTTCAGATTTTGGCTTCTTTGAAGCAATTCTCTTTCACTTTCTGTATTTTGAAAACCACATACCAAGGCCAATTAGATTGATGCATTGGCCAGTAGGCATGGGTAACCTATAGAATGAGGAACTGGCCACAGCCATTGCTCCCACAGGCATACTCATGAGGTACACCTGAATCTCATTCAAGCTTTCACTGTGTAATGCCCTCATTTTAAGCAGAGTCTGTGGGTAATAAACAAAATACATCTCAGTGGTAAAACCACTCTATCCTGTTGAGCATACCACATCTTCAGAACCACAGGGAAACCAAGCATTGTTTTGTGATTTGTTTTTAAGGTCAATGACAAGGAATCAGACCAATCTGTAATTTCTGGCCTTCATATCTCATCTCTTACTTCAAAATTATAGATGGATATGGGGTGAAAAGAAAAATAGGAGATTTGATCAAAGATTTTAATAGGCTTTGTTATGGACATATTCCATAGAAACAGAATGACTATCACTTTAAAGATTAAAGACAAATTTTTATTTTTTTTTTATTGAATTGAGTAGATACCTATTGAGTATCTACTTTGTAAAGAAGCCTGGGCTAGGCAGCATAGGTTTTATTAAGATGAGTAGTTTACAGGCCCAGGCCTAAAGATCTTACAGTTTAGCCATGAAATCAGTTATTCAACCGGAGTTTGCAAACACATAATCTCTAGGTAAATCTGATCCACAGCTTTGTTTTAGTTGCTTGCTTTGTTGAGTTTCTAATTTGAATGTTCTAAGGCGTGCATGCACTCTCCAGCTCATTTTCTGCTGACTTATATTCAACCACTCTACACAATTACATTATCCACTGGGCCCCTGACGGAACTGAATTTACAACATTGATATAAACACCAAATGTACTACATAAGCAAATGAAATAAATTGGGAGACAATGTGTTAGAGGAGAACACATATTTTTGATCTGAAAGAGACTCACTTATGACTCCTGATTCTACCACTTAATATTTATGTGATCCTAAGTAAGTTATACTTCTTTGAGCCTTAGTTTTCTTGTCTAAAAATGAAGCTAAAGGTACTACCTCACATTATAGTGGTGAAGACTAGACAAGATAATATTTCTGATTAGCTCAGCATCTGCCAAATTGCAAAGTCACTATATAATTTGGCATCTTTCCCTCCCCTTGAGTAGATGACAATGGAAGCTTAGAAGGATCCATCAATTCTGCCTGGGTGGTCAGGGAACACTTCAAAAAAGCATCTGGTCATTTGAACTGGATTATAAAGGAAAGAAAAGATTGCAATTGACAAGGAAGAGATATGGGACTTTCCAAGGTTTAGGGTCTCCTATTGTGGGTAGATGGAAGCCAGGTCACTAATGAGGGTTCTGTGGTGTCAGGGATGGTCATAGAGAACATCCTCTTACAGTAAGCAGGGAGCAAGTCTGGAGCAGGTATTGCTGCTCATTATTTGCTTTCATATGTGACCTTTAAGTACCACTGGCTATATTTATAGGGTCTAGGACAGAGCAGACCCTGGTCCCTAGAGCAGATATCTGGAATATGAGAGATTAGAAGTCCATTCGGCTGGGCATGGTGGCTCACACCTGTAATCCCAGCACTTTGGGAGGCTGAGGTGGGTGGATCACGACGTCAGGAGGTCAAGACCAGCCTGGCCGATATGGTGAAACCTCGTCTCTACTAAAAATACAAAAATAGTCGGGTGTGGTGGTGGGTGCCTGTAGTCCCAGCTACTCAGGAGGCTGAGGCAGGATAATTGCTTGAACCTGGGAGGTGGAGGCTGCAATGAGCCAAGATTGAGCCACTGTACTCCAGCCTGAGCGACACAGAGACACCTAGGGTGTCTCAAAAAAAAAAAAAAAAAAAGTCCATTCATGTCAGACAAACACGAAAGGGAGCATTAGGCCCTAAAGACAAATCCCACAGTTCTAAGCACACACAGATATTTCTTGAGATAAACTCAGATGCCATGTCTTTTTCAAATGGTTTCTCCTAGGGTTCAGTAAGAAGAAAATTATGTTTTACACAGTTCTTAGGATTACTGGAATATGTTATTTAGTTCCTTCTGAGTAGTCTATAATTTCTACAGGTAGTGGACAACTACCCAACATAAGGAAAGAGTTAGGGGTTGTGAATGGTTGTATTGTGGGCACATGAGTAAGTGGGTTGTTCTGTGCAGATTCTGCAGTGTCTGAAGAGTTACAGTTTATACAGGATAAGTAGAAACAGAATGTGTTTGTGGGACCAGTTATATTGCTCCATCAAAAGCCATCAGTCTGCAGCAGGTGATGGTGAACATGTTTGTGGACATGAAGAAATTTGAACAGTGCTTTCATAATCTAGATAACAACTTTGAACAAATATCTGAAATAAGATTGGTACTTTACGAAAAAACATTTTCCTTTGTAAGAAGGGTTGCCAAATTATCATGAATGAGGGGAGAAAGGAGTGAGATGGTGAAGTTCAGCAGATAAAGTATGCTGTTTAAGGAAGTGCATCTACTGTTATGACTGTAGTAGGATAAAGGATGTGAGATCTAAAATAAAGTCTGACATGAAAGTGTCCAAAGGAGTACAAGAGTTAGGAATAAAGATTTCCCCCTCCCAGGGGTTTTGGTTATTTTTATAGATATGCTTCTGTCACTCAGACTAGAGACCCAAGCACCAGGCACCTGGCCTTACCACACCACTGGTACTGTGGCCCCTACCTAGTGATGCATGCAGTTTTCAAATACACACAAAAGACTCAGCAAGCAGCTAAATGTGTGGGCACATCACATAGCCTCACTCCACTATAGCTTGCTATGATGTGAGTTTTGGCAAAACTCTAGCCCTGTAGAAATCTATAAATGCCAAGAAATGGGAAGACTGTAATGTTCTTGAACTCATCCAGCACTTTCCTAAGACTTTTTCTAGTTCTCTAGTCAAGATATTGAACGATTCTACTCAGGTGATCAAGTGAGAATGCAGAATTCTGTGTATGAAAGCCTGCAAAAAACCCTTAAAAATGAATTCACAGCACTGGCCACATCTCTATTGATAAATCTGTCAAACATGAAAATTCCGTGTTGAGAAATCTGAGGTGAGTCCCACATTTGAGGTTACCATGTTGAAGCTGCAAACCACTCATCACTTCACCTTCTCAGAAAAAGCAGAACTTCATTGCATTCTCTCTTGAGGGCAGAACTCTGGGCCTCTATAGGTATCTGCTTTTACCATTTTATGTTGGGAAACATGGATGGACTCCCTTAAAATCTCTCAGGAGTCATGAGTATGAACAGATTTTAGCTTCTAACATTTGTAACTCATCAGAGGACTGTCTTGATCCATGATTTTTTGTTTTTGTTTTTCCCCACAGTGCTATGTGGTATACTACAGCAGAGTGACACATATATAGCAGGATGTGGATGTGGTCATTGATCCCCACTGGAGCAGCTGGATCTGATATCTTCTGTGGTACAAGGAATGTCCAAATTGCTCTCTTCGGGGAATGCCTGAAGTGCCTATCGAGCGTTATGCTGTACTGAGCTGTCAGAGAGACTCTAATACAGGTAAACTCACATGATTATTGTTGGCATAAAAATACACCCAGGGAAGCTTCAGATAAAAATTTAAATTTTCAGGTTCTCTTGAAAAATAAAGATCTAAAAACAAAAGCTCTATATTCCCACATGGCAACAATCTACAGAGTCCAAATAAAAACCATCCCTTTCAAACTGGCACATTTCTCGCTAATCATCACAATCTTCACTTCCTCTTTTGTTATAGGGACTAGTATCCTCATTTACATTTGTGCTTGCATATCCTAATTTAAAGGAAGAAAGAAGCCAGAGGGTGTAGCATGAAAAAAGGAAGGAAGGTATGAAGTATGAGTTATTTTGAAAGACATACACTAAGCTATGGGGATGGAAGGAGAGATTGGAACTATGATGAGAAGGGCTATGTAAACCATCCTAAGCTCTTGAGCTTTATTCTTTAGTTAATGTTACGAAGGCCTTTATCTAAGAGTTGAACAAAATGTAAACTGTTTTAGAGAGATAACTTCAGAAGGAGTGTAGAGAACACAATGTAAAAGTTAAACAGTAGAAGCAAGGAGTTATGATAGAAGAGTGCACATAAGAAAATGTGCATATGACATATGGACTTGCCAATAATCATGGAAAGTAAGTAAGGAAAATTGGAGAGAATTCAGAAATGGAATCTAATAAATCAATTGACTGGGATAAAAATAAGGAATTGCAGCAATGGCAACAAAAGCCAAAATAGACAAACGAGATCTAATTAAACTTAAGGGCTTCTCCACAGCAAAAGAAACTATCAATAGAGTGAAACGACAACCAACAGAATGGGAAAAATTTTTTGCAATCTACCCATCTAACAAAGGGCTAATATCCAGAATCTATGGAGAACTTAAACAAATTTACAAGAAAAAAAAACAAACAACCCCATCAAAAAGTTGACAAAGGATTGACATTTATGCAGCCAACAAACATATAAAAAAAAAAAACTCATCACCACTGGTCATTAGAGAAATGCAAATCAAAACCACATTGAGATACTACCTCACACCAGTTGGAATAGCGATCATTAAAAAATCAGGAGATAACAGATGCTGGAGAGGATGTGGAGACATAGGACTGCTTTTACACTGTTGGTGGGAGTGTAAATTAATTCAACCATTGTGGAAGACAGTGTGGCAATTCCTTAAGGATCTAGAAATAGAGATACCATTTGACCCAGCAATCCCTTTACTGGGTATATATCCAAAGGATTATAAATCATTCTATTATAAAGACACATGCACACGTATGTTTATTGTGGCACTGTTCACAACAGCAAAGACTTGGAACCAACACAAATGCCTATCAATGATAGACTGGATAAAGAAAATGTGGCACATATACACCATGGAATACTATGCAGCCATAAAAAAAAAGATGAGTTTATGTCCTTTGCAGGGACATGGATGAAACTCGAGATTATCATTCTCAGCAAACTCACACAAGAATAGAAAACCAAACACCGCATATTCTCAGTCATAAGCGAGTATTAAACAATGAGAACACACAGACACAGGGAGGGGAACATCACACACCGGGGCCTGGGGGGTGGGGGTCTAGGGGAGTAAATAGCAGGAGGTGGGAGGATTGGGGAGGGATAGCATTAGGAGAAATACCTAACGTAGATGATCGGGCAATGGATGTAGCAAACCACCACCATGGCACGTGTATACCTATGCAGCAATTCTGCACGATCTGTGTATGTATCCCAGAACTTAAAGTATAATAAATAAATTTTTAGAAATAAATAAAATTTTTAAAAAAGGATATGCAGATGAGTATGATGACTCTAGTCTGTGTCTAGGAGAAAAACATTAACCCAGAAGATAAATTCAGAGGAATTATAAACATTAACACAGAAGATAAATTCAGAGGAGAAAAAATGAGATCTGTTTGAATGTGTTAAAATGGAGGGAAGGACTAATCATTTAATTTCAACACATTCTGCAAATGGAGCTCAGGAGAAAAGGAAGAATTAAACATAAGGACTTGAAAATCATCAACATAGAGGTGATATTTGAAGCTAAGGACTCGGGAAGATTGTCCAGGACAAGGAGAAGAGGGACACATAGAGCCTTCAGGAACACTAGACGTACAGAGATGGTGATGGAAGAAGCCCCAATAAGTGAGACCAAGAAGAAAACCTATGTGAGATGATTTGGTGTCTATTTTCCATTTGTCCTTCCAAATCCACTTTCCACCCTGCTCTGTGCTCTGGGAGGCTGACCCATCTGAGCTGCATCCATGGCTCTCTTGTCCTCTGGTATTGGGTCTAATTTGGCCAGTGGGAAGCCTTAGTCAAGATCAGAGGTTAAGAAGAGAGTAAAGAGTTAGGTTATTTATTCTCCTTGACTACCTTCCCACCAGATTGCCCCACGTTAGCCGTATCCCTCTCTGAAGTCCACAGCTTCTGTCAAGTGATCTGCTCGATGCAGCAGTTCTGATGGCTGCTCCCGTCTCTTGCCCATAGAGGTGGTCACAGACACTCCTATCTTTAGTCCAAGAGTACTGCGCAATCCTTTGTTCACTTCTTGTACCCTGACCCATCTTTATAAAAGCCCCTTCGTTACACTCACTTTAATTACTCGGTGTAAATGTGCCATCTATTTCCTGCTAGGATCCCCTCTGATTCAAGGGATAAATCCAAGAGGGTGCCATATTCTGGAAGCCATTATAGAAGAGTTTACATAAATGCTACAGAGCATGTACCTGGATGAAACTAAAAAGAATCAGACTTTGACTTTTTTTCTTTTTCAGAAGACTGGTGTGTGCAGGAGACAGGTTGCAAGGTTTGGTGGAAGAAATGAATGGTAAGAGAAAATAAAGGCAATGAGTAAAAGCTATTGCTTCAAAACAGCTGATGCTCTATGGTGGAAAAGGAAGATAGAGGGTTAGTCTGAAACAGAACTGATCTATGTCTTTAAAGGAGTGATTGAAATAACTCCATAAAACTGCTTTATTTTTGTTTTAGGGGGCAAAAGATATGAACAGACACTTTTCAAAAGAAGACATTTATGCGGCCAACAAACATGAAAAAAAGCTCAACATTGCTGATCATCAGAAAATTGCAAATCAAAACCACAATGAGATACCATCTCACACCAGTCAGAATGGCAATTATTAAAAAGTCAGGAAAGAGTAGATGCTGGCGACGCTATGGAGAAATAGGAATGATTTTACACTGTTGGTGGAAATGTAAATTAGTTCAACTGTTGTGGAAGACAGTTTGGCAATTCCTCAAGAATCTAGAACCAGAAATACCATTTGACCCAGCAATCCCATTACAGGATATATACCCAAAGGAATATAAATCATTCTACTATAAAGACACATGCACACATATGTTTATTGCAGCACTATTTATGATAGCAAAGACATAGAACCAACCCAAATGCCCATCAATGATAGACTGGATAAAGAAAATGTGGTACATATATACCATGAAATACTGTGCAGTCATAAAAAAGAAGGTGATCGTGTCCTTTGCACAAACATGGATAAAGCTAGGCGCCATAATCCTCAGCAAACTAACAGAGGAACAGAAAACCAAATACTGCATGTTCTGACTTATAAGTGGGAGTTGAACGTTGAGAACACATGGACACAAAGAGGGGAGTAACACATACCAGGGCATTAGGAGGTGGCGGGTGAGGGGAGGGAACTTAGAGGACGGGTTGATAGGTGCAGCAAACCACCATGGCACATGTATACCTATGTAACAAACCTGCACATTCTGTACCTGTATCTCATGTCTTTTCTTAGAAGAAATAAAGAAAAAAAAGGATTCATTCCTCCAACACATAAGTTGGAGTGCCATTTATGTGCCACAGACAAGTTAGAGTAACGTTTAAAGAAATAAAAATAGTATAATTTCCCTCAAGAAGTTAATAAAGGAGATAGCTGTATAAAAAAAACTGGGCATCTGAAGCAGATATAACCAGTCTGAAAAATAAAAAAACACAAAAATAATTGTGAAAAAAAACACAAAACTGTGTGTGTGCGTGTGTGTGTGTGTGTGTGTGTGTGTGTGGTAAACTACCTCAAGGCCACATGATTCAAATAGCCTTCTTAAGTTAGCAAGTCATCTTCTCCCTGGAATTTTAATATGACAGAAAGGTTTCCAATATGACCAACAGACAATGAAAGATGAACTATCTAGTTCAGGCTTACCTCTGTGAGTCATTCCAGTTATTAATCATTTATAAGACACCATAAGCCACCTCTAGGAAAATGATGATTCTTTATTGCTTGTTAAAAATATTTACATTTTCCTCTACCAGCTGTATATAAGGAATTGATATTTTCTGAATTGCTAAGTCAATAACATCTTCCTTGAGCCATCAAAGGATTTGATAAACCAGCAAAACACAAGAGCCTCTGCTGCAAATAAGTGGGAGGCACTCGGGCTGTCAGGCAATTAAGTGGACCTGAATAAGCTGATGTAATTAAGCCTCTTACTGCATAATTATCTTTATTTTAAATGTGTCTTTTGATGAAACATCTGTTCCCTGCTCCAGATATGAAAAGAGGGACCCATGCTCATGAAGAAAACAGAGCGTGTGAGGCCCTCACACATGCTGCCTGGGCTGCTCAGATCCAAGCAACAAATGTTGTCATTTGTTCCATCTTTGCATGCAAGAGGCAGGTGTCCTCCTGTCCTTAGCCCATGTTTGCCTGACCTCTGAGCTTACAGCAGCTGCCTGGAGTCCTGTTACACAAGCAGCTCCTCGGGTGCTGAGGGGACTCTCAGAAGCAGGGATTGCATCTAGCTATAAGGACCAGTGCTTTGGCCATCTGCAAAGAAGAACAATCACATGTGCTCAGCAAGAGACGGTTGGGTACTGATGGTCAGCAGGACTTCCTTGGGCCACTGTGTCCAGCCTCAGTGCATGACCTCATTTCTTTAATCAAAGGTAAATCTGACTAGTCAAACCAGAACACATTAAGGGTGGGTCACCATTACCTTGGTGAATTTCTGTATAGCATTTTTGTCTGTCCTCAGTTCTGCAGACTCCAAACTCTAGTTTGTCGAATCTCTATTTTTGTCTGAATCAGACATTTTGAATCACACTAATGGACATTTAAGTGGAAAAGTCATAGGCTTTGGTGGGAAAGAGACCCGATTTTATATTTGGGGGAGGCTACTTTTCGGCTAGTGATCGACCATGTGTTCTTGTCTTTCAACCTTGACTTATTAAACTCTAAATTAGAGGTAAGGATACCTACCATGTAGGATCATTGTAAGAATTAAAAGGTAGACAGAGGGCCTAATACAGCAGCTGATCTGAATAAACATTAGCTCCCTCCCCCTTTCTCTGACCCACCTCCTCCTACTGCCCATGCAGAGGTCTTATTGCCAGTTCCTTGTTTTTTCCTTCTTGAGATGGAGTCTCTCTGTCACCCAGGCTGGACTGCAATGGCGCAATCTTGGCTCACTGCAACCTCCGCCTCCTGAGTTCAAGTGATTCTCCTGCCTCAGCCTTCTGAGTAGGTGGGATTACAGGCGTGCACCACCACACCCAGCTAATTTTTTTATTTTTAGTAGAGATGGGGTTTCACCATGTTGATCGGGCTGATCTCCAACTCCCAACCTCAGGTGATCAGCCCACCTAGGCCTCCCAAAGTGCTGGGATTACAGGCATGAGCCACCATATCCAGCTGCCAGTTTAATTAATACTGAGAAATCTTCTTTAAAGGACACTGACCAGCACCACTTCTTTCTACAATGTCCCATAGTTGGACATCAACGAGTTGGATCATCAGGATGAGTGTTCAATAGAATCAACAACAGCCTAGTGCATCCAGAGAAATAAACACCATCCTCAATGATCAGAATTCATACTCCTGAGCCTGGGTCACAGCTTTCCTGGTAAATAATGGAGACAAATCTCCAGTTTTTTTTTTTTGTTTTTTTTTTGAGAAGGAGTCTCCCTCTGTCACCCACGCTGCAGTGCAGTGGCATGATCTTGGCTCACTGCACCCTCCACCTCCCAGCTTCAAGTGATCCTCCTGCTTCAGCCTCCTGAGTAGCTGGAATTACAGGTGCACACCACCACGCCCAGCTAATTTTTGTATTTTTTTAGTAGAGACTGGGTTTCACCATGTTGGCCAGGCTGGTCTCGAACTCCTCACCTCAGGTGATCTACCCACCTTGGCCTCTCAAGGTTCTGGGATTACAGGTGTGAGCCACCACATCTGGCCCAAATCTCCAGTATTTTTATTTTAAATTGCTATATTCTGTATTCTGGATAGATCATTCCTGACTATTCCTCTCCTTCAACATATTAATATCATTCATACTAGATTAGCTATTGGCATACTAATATCATAAGGCAATGCCTTAGTCTTTTTTTAATGGCTTTACTAGTCTAGAATTCATATATCATGCAATTCATCCATTTAAAGTATACTATTCAAAGGCTTTTAGTATACCACAGAGTCATGCTTCCATCACCACAGTCCATTTGAGAACATTTTCACCTCCCCAGAAATAACTCCAGCACTGCTTAGACACGACTTCTCAAGTCCCCTATTCCTACATGGCCCTAGGCAACCAGGAATCCTCTTTCTGTCTCTATGGATTTGCCTATTAAAGACGTTTAATATAAATGGAATCATACAATATGTGTTTTTGTGTCTGATTTTTTTTCACTTAGCATAACGTTTCCAAGGTCCATTCATGTTGTAGTATGTATTAGTACTTCATTCCTTTTTGTTGCCAAATAATATTCCATCGTGTGGCTATACTACGTTTTATTTGTTCATTCCTCAGTTGATGGACATTTGGGTTGTTTTTACTTTTTGGCTATTGTGAACAATGTAGTTATGAATATTCATGGCAAGATTTTACATGAACATATATTTTTAATTCTCTTAGGTATTATACTTAGTGCTGGAATGGGTCGTATGGTAACTCGAGTTTTTTGAGTAGCTGCCAAATTGTTTTTCAAAATGGGTGCACCATTTTAAATTCCCACTGCCAGTGCAAGAGGATTCTAATTTCTCCACACCTTGCCAGTATTTGCCAACACTTGTCCTTTCGATTATAACCATCATAAGGGATGTGAAGTGGCATCTTCTTGCTGTTTTGATTTGTACTTCCCTAATGACTAATCGTCTTAGTTTGTTGCAGAAAATATTTCAGTCATTGCCTCTAAGAGTATCTTGCTCTGGCATCTTTGTTCTTCCCAGATGACTAACAGCCAGTATAGGCTTTACTTCAATAAGACAGCTACCTAAGAAGGTACCTTTTGACTCAGACATTTGTGATAGCATGTTACACATCATTTTTGGAATGGGAAGGAGGAGAAGAAGGATATTAGGAATAATTCTTCATCTCAAAGAAAGGGCATTAAGGAGGGCACTGAGGGGAGGTCTCAGAGGCTAAGCCAAAAAGAAAAATTGAAATAAAATATCATCATTAATTCACTATTTAGAACAAAACTTCAATACTCTATCATCAATGATGTCAGTGATGTTATATTTGTATGTCACTTATGTGAAAGGAGGGAAATAGAAACTAAAAATTGTATCCAGAGAGCAGCATATGAGCCCTACTTCTAACTTCTGTTCTTGATGGTTTTGAAAAAGCACTAACTTTAGGTTAAAATTTTTTAAGACAGAGAAAATTATTTCCCCATGGGATTTTTGTGAGGGCTAATCAAGATACATTTGTTGAACCTACTTGATAAACTTTAAAACACTAAGTAAGATATTATCTGACACTTATTAATAGTAAGAAGAGATCATGTTTACTGAAAATTTGTTTTATGCTGGGGCTGTATTTCAAATCCACCCATTATAATGTCTTTATGGTACTTAAGAAAAGAAATTCCACTAAGCATGGTGGCTCACACCTGTAATCCCAGCACTTTGGGAAGTCGAGGAGAGCAGATCACCTGAGGTTGAGAGTTCAAGACCAGCCTGACCAACATGGAGAAACCCGTCTCTAGTTAAAACACAAAAATTAGCCAGGCATGGTGGTGCATGCCTGTAATCTCAGCTACCGAGGAGGCTGAGGCAGGAGAATTGCTTGAACTCAGGAGGCAGAGGTTGCAGTGAGCCAAGATTGCACAATTGCACTCCAGCCTGGGCAACAAGAGCAAAACTCTGTCTCAAAAGAAAAGAAAAGAAAGAAAGAAGAAAAGAAAAGAAAAGAGGAAGGGAAGGGGAAGAGGAATGGGAAGGGGAAGGGAGAGAAGGAAAGAAGGAAGGGAAGGGAAGAAAGGAAAGGAGAAATTCCAACTTCATGTCACAATTTTTTTTTTTTTGAGACGGAACCTCGCATCTCATGCTGTCGCCCAGGCTGGAATGCAGGGGCACAATCTCTGCTCACTGCAACCTATGCCTCCCCAGTTGATATGATTCTTATGCCTCAGCCTCCCGAGTAGCTGGGATTATAGGTGCCTGACACCACACCCAGCTAACTTTTTGTATTTTTAGTAGAGACAGGGTTTCACTAAGGCTGGTCTTGAACTCCTGACCTCATGATCTGCCCGTCTAGGCCTCCCAAAGTGCTGAGATTACAGGCGTGAGCCACTGTGCCCAGCCTCATGTAACAATTTTTTTAATTTTTATATTATTACACAACCTGTATCACTGCCTAAAGTCATAAATGTGCTTAAATACTCACAAATATCCCCACGCCAAGGCACAACACAGTTAGTAGCATTCATACTCAAAGTCCCCAATTGTTTTAGACCATTTCACACTGCCGTAAAAAACTACCTGAGACTGGGTAATTTATAAAGGAAAGAGGTTTAATTGACTCACAGTTCTGCATGGCTGGTGAGGCCTCAGGAAACTTACACTCATGGCGGAAGCGGAAGCAGGCAGCAACTTACATGGAAGCAGGAGAGAAAGAGAGAGAGCAACAGAAAACTGCCAAACACTTTTAAACCATCAGCTCTCATGAGAACTCACTCACTATCATGAGAGCAGCATGAGGAAACTGCCTCCATGATCCAAATTCCATCAGGTCCCTCCCTAGACATACGGGGATTACAATCCAACATGAGACTTGGGTGGGGACACAGAGCCAAACCATATCACCAACTTTGTACATGGGGGAAGGGGCAGACATAGGGCCTCTCAACAGCAAACTTTCAAAAGAAACAACCTGAGGACAAAGTTGGGCAGGGTGCAACCTCACAAACACCTGCATGCCAAGTGAGCATGTGTCTGTCCTACCAAGTGTGGGCATGGGTATACACACACATATGAATTTATCACCAGAGTTCTTTCATATGGCTGCATCCAACTAGAGTTTTGATTGGGCTGGAAGGTCTAAGACAATATGTCTGGAAGCTCACCAATCTGTTGGTTCGGGCAAATCATTTCTCCTATATACGGCCTCTCATCCTTCAGTAGGCTCAATTGGCTTCCTTTCATGGTGGTCTCAGGGCACTGTTTCAAAAAAGCAAAGGCAGAAACTACATAGTCTTTGTAGACCCCAGAACTCATACAACATTACTTCTGCTACATTCATAGTCAAAGCCAGCCCAGATGCAATCAAGTGGAGGAATAGACTCTACCTCTGCATGTTGTAAAACATTATATGTCATATTTAATGTACCCCGTTCATACACAGGAGCCTTGCTTTACTTACAACAATGCCATAAGCTTACTGTAACACCATGAGAGCAGCTATTATTTTATCCACTTTTTATACTTAAAATTTGAGATCTGAGCTTAAAAGCACAGTTTGTGTGACAGATCCGGGTTTGAACCCAAGTCTGTCTGACATGAGACCTACTATTGAACCCAGAGATTTGAATCTTGCTTGCTGTGATCAAAGCTCCTATGGAAATTTCTCTCTCCTCCATACTTCAATATGTCAGGATTAAACAAACTGTTTCCTTTAAGTATATGTATCCAAGAGATTCAGCTTCCCCTTTGGAAAATTTTAATACCCTCTCTTAGATCTCCAATTTTGCCCTTCCCCTAAGGTCTATTTTTCATTTATAGAAATGGATTCTAATTCAGGCCAAATTCAATCACAGAATGATGTGTAAATTTCAGAGAAAATATGAATTTTTCCTATTTAGTTGAAAAGTTTACTTCATTTTTTTAGGCTAATAGAGGAGATGAAGAGGTTCTATAGACTGGGCAATAATTTAGCCCTGGCTTTAATTATGACTCTTTTATTTATATTCTGATATACTTTAGTTACTCCAATGGAAGTAATTTATTCAAAGTAGACTTTTAAATGTGAGGAAAAGGACTATAGTGAAAACATATCACCATCTTTATGGAAAGATAGAAACAATAGTAGATGAAGTTTACAAGATCAATTTGATCTTGGCCAAGTTATTTCACTAGTTCAGGCCCAAGTTTTTACATCTCTTAAATGAGAGAACGACACTGAATACCCTCTAGGCTCCTTCAGTTCTGACATTATTTGATTCTAGTGCCAGAGCATAATTTCATCATATATACCACACATTTTTATTCCAAAACACATTGACATCATGTTAAATTAGGTTGACTCGAGTTCTTCATGTAAACAATTGTGGTTATTGCCAAAATTTACTAACAAACAGAAAATGAGTGTGTGTCAAGTTCTATCCTTCAGTGCTCTGAGCACATTTTCGACGTGTTGAAAAACTGCAAGGTATTTCTGTATGCTGCTCTTTGACTCATCAGATCGCAACAAAAATATTTCATGGAGCCTCTTTTTTATTTTTTTCTGGAACATCATCCAAAGTTGAACAGAAATATTTGAACAAGATGTCTTGATTTTTTTAAAAAAACACATCTGTGTCAGAGAAAAAAGCAAATATACAAACTACATTTTAATCTTTCTGTTTGATAAACCAAAGCACATTGATAAGCTCCTGCCAAGTAGTTGAAATGTATTATAAATGAATATAACTTTTGTTGGACAGTGTGCTGAGCTGAAGAATATAGCCTAAAGACGTTTATAACTAGATAGACACACCATAGGATATGGAGTTCTCAGGAAAACCCATGACTGAAATTGTGAAATGTTTTGGAAAGCAAGAATTCTAAACTATCATCTTCCCAGCAGATCTGATTACTCTCGTGTGTTCTAATTTCACAGCAAACACTGATCCAATTGACATTTGGGAAGAAAGTTTCCCAAACAAATGATTTCTGGCATTCCTGGAAATATTTTTGGATGATGCATTATGAGAAGGCCTAGTATCATCATAACTCAAGTTTGTATCCACTGAATTTCTTTGACTAAAAGGAATCTTGAATAAGGACATGAGCTCAGACCTTAACACACACTGCTCTTTGGCACACAGACTGGTAACCACATGACCTTTACTGAAATTCTTAATACTGGGCAGCCTAATCTAAGGCCCAGTTGGATACAGTAACTTGGATCTTTTTCTATTCTTCCTGAATGTCCCATAGGACTCATCTGAACAGAGAGCTCCCATCCTCTTTGCAAGAGACTTGATGTTTGAGATCAGCCTAGGAGGTCAAACAAAGGTCTTCCCAGTTCTTACCTTGTCTCCACACAAAGGCCACTGTAGTGTGACTTAGGATGAGAAGAAGAGAAGTGAATCAGTGTTGTCTTCCCTAGAAGTTTCTCTTTGCCTTGCCTTGGCAGCTGGAGAGGCCAGCCTCCACACAGGCTTTCTCTAATGTTCACTACTGTGTTTTATGTCAAACACGCCTGTCTTTCCTATCCTTCTATCCTTCCACTGCCAACTCAGGCACTATCAATCTTCTTCATTGCTTGTTTATACCAACCTAGGTATCTGTAGGAGCCCATGGAAAGATAAGCTTTTTCTATCTTCAAATGAACAAAGTAGACAAACTCTTGTGAAAAGAATGGAAGAAATTCAGATTAGGGTAGGAAGAGGTGAGTAGGAAGAGGTGAGTAGGAAGGCACACACAGCTCTTGCCTCAGCAAACCTGCCAGTTACACTCCCCTAGCTGTCTTTTGCTCGTTATTTTAAGTATCCTAACTTTCTCTGACTCAATTTTCATTCAAAACTAAATTGCTCTCTCATCTGAAGAAGTGGTATAGGCATACTAGTTGGTCTATGTCATTCTTGTATTTCCCTCTAAGTCTTTAAGAAAGACTTATCTAGGTAGTAAATAAGACCCTTGACCAAGAATTGCTCTTTCTCATTAAAAAAAAAGCTTCCACTTACACTAGGATAGCACTGCGGCTGGGCCTTGGGACCGAAAAAGGGTGGGACTTCCTCTACTCACAGGGCAAGTACTTGGAAACCTGGAGATAGGAGTAGTCTAGGCACAGCATACAGCTGAGACAGGAAATCCTCTGGACCCTGTCATCAGCACCATGGTCAAACTTTGAAGAATTTGGGGGACAAGGGCACAGATTCCTCCCTCTACACCTATATGCAGACAAAAAATGACAGTCAGGATCAGAGCTTGAATAATGTACAATGTGTTTTTTTCAAGGACGGGCCCCCTGATTTACAATGGATACCTTGCCAGCCCCTAACTTCAAGCAGTGCACAAGAAGCCCAACCCCAGGGAATCTGGGCCATCTGGATTTCGTAAGTGTCACAGTGGGCAGCAGTATCAACAACAGCCTGAAACAAGGACTCCTCCGTAGGCTGAGACAGATCTTAGCCTTTTCCTCCTCTGCTCAAAGAGTGGCAATCAGAACTGAACCTTCCATCTCTGCCATAGTTACTGCTCTTCTTGGGAATCATCAAGCAAAACCCCAGGGTGGAAAAATATGGCATTCCCTTGGTTTCAGGGGACAAGGGCTCGGAGTCATTGAATTTAAAAATACAAGTTCCCAAGACTGGGGAAATTTAAAAAAATAATAATTTCAGAATATTGTCCTAGTCCTGTTGAGCTACTATGATAAAATACCTTCAACTGGATAGCCTGAGCAAGAGAAATTTATTTCTTACAGTTCTAGAGGCTGGGAAGTTCAAGATCAAGGCACCAGCAGATTTTGTGTGTGATGAGGGCCTGTTCCTGGTTCATAGATGCCGAATTCTCATTGTGTCCTCACATGGAGGAAGGAGCAATCCTCAGGCCTCTTTTAAAAGGGCATTAATCCCACTCACAAGGGTCCTACCCTCATGACCTAATCACCTCACGAAGGGCCTGCTTCCTAATACCATCACCTTGTGGGTAAGGGATTCAACATCTGAATTTAAGAGTGACATAAGCATTCAGACCCTAGCACAGGGTAGAAGGGCTCAGAATCATTGAATCTGTATACATTTTCTACGCCAAACTGAGGAAGTAAGGAATATCAATTTCATGTCTGTGGATGTTTGGATTGTCCAGCATCCATCTTCTTTTTATCACCACTCTAATTCCTTTTGAGAAATTAATTTTTTCCTATTAGACACAGTCTGGTCTGGTGGGACAGTAACCAGGGGCCATGCCCTTTCCTACTCGTGAGACCAATACAAGACTGCAATTGAGTCTACTACCCTTCTTCCCTACTACCACCCTTTCTGTAGAATTCAAATCTGAGCATAGGATCAAAGGGACTGGAAATGAATAGCACCCACTCCATCCTCATCGATGTTTCTGCTGAGGCCGCTAGAATGTCCTGCTTCTTTGCCCTCTGAAACTGCCTTATTTCTTAACACATCCCTAGCATGGTCTTCTAGGCTCCTGGCTATTCTGTGAGCCTCAGCATTCTTCCACTAAATTCCCTCTAGCTTCAGTTAGCCACAGTTCCTTTCCATGGCTTATAGTCAAAGGCATGGAAATAATCCACACCAACCTGTATACAACTGATAGTTTACAGTGCATTTATTCATTTAGTACTCTATTCCCTCCGACAGCACTGTGACATTAGTAGAACAAATATTATTCTCATTTGATATGTTTTATTAAAAAAAAAAAAGACTGAAAGGGTTTGAACAACAAGAAAGTGAGCCCCAGCTTAAGACTTTCGGTTTCACATCCAGTAACTCTTCACTGCAGTGAGGTGTGTCTCTCATCTGTTCCCCATAAAGCAGCAAAGGGAAGACAAGTTAACTGGAAACACCCACGCTCTTTTGCTAGCATTCATGTGACTGATATCATTGGCCTCTTAAAATTTCCCTTTTAATGCACAGGGCAGTAGATGGAAAAACATTCTTTGACATACTGTAGCAATGTTAATGGAGCCAGACCACAACAGAGTGACATATTTACATTTGGAAACATTGAAGGGAACAGCAAATTGGCTCTGATGGCACCTAAATTGTTGCCTTTTAAAGAAAAGATACCTAAGTCTGACATCACTGCAGAAAGAAATGACTTCCTCAGAACAAAAATATACATGCTGATTCCCTAAAAAAGTACTGACACTAATCAAGAGGAATCTGAAAATAGGCCGTGCATAGGCAGTAAGTATCTGAAAGTTATTCTTCTCACTGTGGAGGAATCTAGACCTTTTTCTTTATCCATATAAGGACTAATTTTAAAGCATCATTGAAACTCAGTTGATCATTACAAGATTTGTCTAAAGTCAGTAATATTCTTTTGATATTTAAAATCACTGAATAATTTGCCCGAAGTCCCATTTCAAATCCTTGGCAATATTTGGTGCAGAAGGAAGATAGTTTAATCTAGAATTATCACACTGAAAATTCACCCCCCAATCCTAGGCCTTCACTCAACGCCAGAACTGAACTATAAAATCAAGAGCTCTGGTCTCGGCATCACTACTGAGACTCCTCTCTCAGAATAAGTGTTTCTCATAGACAAATGAGAAAAAAAACTCAGTTCCCGATATTGCTTGCCTTTCCATCTTATACCATGTCTCAATTTAGAAGAAATAACCCTTCATAAAAATGCTTGAAATATAAGCACTAAAGAAAAAGATATGACAGCAACCAATATAAAAGCATGCTGAGTTAATGCAGGCTTTAAAATATTTTATTTATATATAAAATATCCACTTGTCAATACCTATTCTGGCCCTTTTATAATAAAAGATATCAGCTAGATAAAACGTATTTTATAAATCATGGCCATTTCACGACCTTATATGAAAAATCTAGGGACAATACTTTTCTTTCAAAGGTTCCAAATTATAAAATCAGATGTTATGCTTGTGAAAATGTGAAAAAAAATTTCCTCCTTAATATATGTATCTATATATACAATTGAACTATGTGAACCTATTGGTATCACTCATTCTTTGGTAATATCAACATATTAACTGACACCACAGTTTGTTCACAGTTGAGTTGATTTGATATGCTTCTTAATTTTTACCAAATGGATTTATTGAACCAAAACTAAAATTTCTACAGCCCTAAAGTATGTCAAAGTTTCAAACTGACCAGCAAACAAAAGAAAGACAGGAAGTAAAGCAGAAAGGAATAAAACAATTTATATAACCTTCAATGGTCACATAATTATATGGCATTCCAATAAGAATGCATCAAAGCAACCATGAAAAGAGATCTATGAAACTGTTCTTTTTATTCTTACCTAGATAAAAAGCAGACTGAAAATCGTTTCTAAAGTGGTGGTTGCAGAGCATTAAGTTCAATATTAGGCCTGCCAGTCATATTTTGATGTCACTCTCTATCCCTCTCTCTTTTTCAATCACTTTCTCTCACTCTTCTTAAGAAATGGGCCTCACTGTATTGCCCAGGCTGGTCTGGAACTCCTGGGCTTAAGTGATCCTTCTGCCTCAGCCCCCCAAGTAGTTGGGATTACAAGCATGTGCCACCACACCCAGTTCTTTGATACCTCTCTTAATTCTGCCTTCCTTTAGTGAGTTTTCTTCTTCGAGCTGGGTGATTTGCTAATACTTTTACTGTTCATTTCTGTATATATGTTACTTCCTGTTGTAGGGCAAGCAAATGGTTAAAATTTTTATGGATAACAACTACTCTTAATATGTAAGTCAAGCACTGTCAAAGCAATTCAAGTGTTTAGAAAATCAAGTGACTAATTTGCAGAATGTTAATATGAGGAACTGGAAAGGCAGGCAGATCACGAGGTCAAGAGATCAAGACCATCTTGGCCAACACGGTGAAACCCCATCTCTACTAAAAATACAAAAATTAGCCTTGTGTGGTGGCATCATGCACCTGTAATCTCAGCTACTAGGGAGGCTGAGGCAGAAGAATCGCTTGAGCCCAGGAGGCAGAGGTTGCAGTGAGCCAAGATCGTACCACTGCACTCCAGTCTGGGCAACAGAGCAAGACTCCATCTCAACAACAACAAAAAAGTAATGCTGACATCTTTTTATTTTCTGTTGCAGTTTTCTTCTGAAATAAAAAGTTTGACATTTTTAAAGAATAGGTTCATTTGCAGCTCTCTTATTTTCTCTTTATTAGAAAAAAGTTTTACAAATAACAGAATACATAAATGTTTTTGGAATGTAAGTGAGCCTTGCTTTATTTCAGGGTCAGTGGGGTGAGAAAGAGGTAGCATCCACAATTTCCTTGTTTTCTCTGACCTTTCCATAACTCTCTGTTGTCTTCACATCTGACAGGCTCTATCTGAGCATCTAAGACGGTGAAGTAGATCAAATTTCTTTTTTCCTTTCCCCAGGTTAATGACATTCTCTGTGAAGGCTGAGTGATTACTAGAAAATTGGAAACTGGAGACAAGGAACCAGAAGGTTGAATCTCAGGAATAATATCCTCCATTTATCCAAAGAGAGTATTGTGAAAATTCCCAAGTCATTCATCTGTATAAATAACATTGCCACCTACCTGGCATTTTCTCAGAGGCAGGCCTCTGATAACCTCTCTCTGGTTTCTACAGAAAAAGAGAAAGTTGAGTCTCATAGAAAGGCACCTCGTGGTGTTATATATTCTGCTTATTACAAGATGCCCATTGCTTAAAAGAAAAAAAAGTTTACGATCCTTTGGGGTTTTTTGTTTTTAACCACTTCTCTAAACATTCTATTTCCTAGATTCATCACCCACCATTTATTCACTAGGCTTGGCTCCAAATACATTTTGACATTCTTCCAAATCCAAATATAGCCTCCAAGGACGAAAAATCACTGTTAACATTCTTTTGAATATGTCAAAGACTGAGGATAGCACCTGATAAAGCCTCCCTAGATATGAGGCCTGGATACTCGCTGTTAGAATGGTGTTGATTATACAAGGGCACTTCAAAGCTGATCAAGACACCCTGCCCTCTACACACACACACAAACACACACACACACAAACACACACACACACACACACACGCAGAAATCAAGGTCTTCCAAACAAGGCAAATTAAATAATAGTGCACTAAGTTAGAAACAAGGAGAAAAAAATAATCCTTAAATTTAGTTCTTTCGGGAGAGATTATCCAAGTCTACTACTAACTTTATATTCCATGGTAGCTGCAACTCAGGCTCACTAATGTTAAAAGGTGTGTCTTATATTCGTGTTATATTCCTGAATCTCTATACACACCAACCATATGAATGATAAGAAATCTGATCCTTTCTAATTTTCTCTGTGTGTATGGTGTTATTTTAGAAATCGAAGTATAACAAGTTTTTATGCTTCTTAAAAATCTGAATGCTTCATGCCATCTTTCTTATGGATACTGCAATAAATACATTAGTTCCAAATGGTTGGGTTTTCACTCCTTCATAACTAACTCCAAGGCAATGCTCTGTGTATTCTTCAGCATGTGGAATCACGGCAGTCCAGAGGGAAAATGAAGGGCAGAATATATATGAACCTTAACTCCTGAATGAGCTGAGGTGCCTGGAGTCACTGACATCCAGGCATAGAGCTGAGGAATGGCATTCCTTAGGTGATTATGATCTCAGTCAGTTCCAGTGGAGTGATAATAGTTTGGCAGATCCTGCGGGTGGTGTGCATTGCAGAGCCCTCACAAGTTCAGGGAAAGAAAGTTATTCTTTTACCTCAGGGAAAAAAAAGAATAATTAACCTATTGGGACAAAAGAGAAAACTGACTACAGTTCCTTTGGCACTAGGGTCCCTTGTCATTTAGAAAATAGTGATTGGATTACAGAGTGGATTAGCATAATTTAGTGGCAAAAGCACTTGTAACCATTTCCCTCTGGACAAATGGCTACTGAACCATGTTTCTTCAATTCCTCCCCTTCTACCTGCCTCAGTTTGGTAGAATAAAAGGGCTGGGGCATCAAAGGAGTATGATGTCACTCTGAAACACTAAACATACAAGACGACATAGCACAGTAAGTGCCTCACTGAGTGAGGATGACAAGTACTGGATGTAATATTATCAGAAACACAGGTGGAAAATGAAACTACTCATTGGGTCTGCAGACTTCTTATAGCTAAGGGTGATCATTTTGAATAATTACATCTCTTTACATTGAAATAATTTGCCAAACTATCTTAGGGTTTTAACAAGTCCTTTTAAAAAAAAAAACATGGTAATACATACACAGCATTTAAAAATCAAATATATAGAAGAAGATTTTTGGTTTGTTTGTTTGTTTTGTGGTGGTTGTTGTACTTCCCCCAGGATCTCACTCTGTTGCCCAGGAGGTACTGCAGCAGCGCAATCATAACTCACTGTAACTGCAAACTCCTGGGCTTAAGCAATCCATAACCTCAGCCTCCCAAGTAGTTAGGACTACGGGCACACACCACTGCACCCAGCTAATTTTCTATTTTTTTTTTGTAAAGATGGGGGTCCCACTATATTGCCCAGGCTGGTCTTGAACTCCTGGGTTCAAGAAATCCTTCCATTGCACTGGGATTACGGACTGAGCCATTGTAACTGGTCCCCAGAAGTGGCTTTAAATTTTTTTAATTGCCTTATCTCATTCTTTTCTTCCCCCAAGGCTTTTGCTTTCCAGAGGCAACCACCTTAATTTTATTGTTTTTGGTTATTAAGTTACCCTAAATAATATGTTATATTGAAATTATTGATTGTGAGGGGCATTCTATTTTAACTTGAAGTTGAGTACTTAGCTAGGTGAACACTAAAAAGCAATCAAAGTCTTTGGATTAATATGACATGTGAAATAGTGTTCACTACAGAGTTCACTACAAGCAGTGTGCCAAGATGACATTTCTGTCTTCCCGGGTTTAAAGTCATGACATCTGTGCCATTCAAAGGAGAAAGATGAAGTGAGCTAAACATTCAGTCAAATGAATGATCTTTCTTACAAATCGTTAATTATAAGAAATCATACCATATTTGCATTTGCTCCTGATTGGACCACTATTCTCTGGTAATATTTTTGCTCTATTTGTTTTGCTTTATTCTCTTCTGGGTCTTACACTTGCTTTACTGTGGGGGGAAGGAAAATTAAAAACTCATATACCTACTTTATCCGTAAAAGTCACCTTTTCTGTGAAGCCTTCTTGGCTCCCCCAGATGACATAAGCAACCTTTAAGTTCCCATAGCACACATTTTGTCTGTAGCTCTAGATTAGTAAAAGACAGACTGGAAACAGAATCCTTATTCTACTGCATTATAATAATACATTTAGGGCTATTTCTACTGAAGTAGACTATGAATTCCTAAAGAGAAAAAAATCATATTATTTTTTCATGCCCTGCCTCTAGCATACTGTTCAACACACAGTAAATGTTCACTACATCTGTTATTTGAATAAATGAATATGGTCTGTAAACACACACATCTCATGTGAATATTAGTGTTCATTCATCTCTTATCCTCCCATCTTCAACCTCCTTTAATCTAGGTTCATTTGGGAGCATCTAAAGTTAAAGAACAATGTAAGTTTTAAACTACGTTCTTAAAAATTCCAGAAAAGTACATTATTCTCTGACCTTGAAAATAAGACCAGAACCATCACAAAAATGTTGGTACTCTCCTTTTTACCCCCCATTGATATGCATCTCATTTTCAAAACACATTTTATTAAAAAATGGAAGACAGCATCAGAAGGCTTAAATTTGTCTAGATTATTTTCTTCTGCATTTAAAGCTCAGTAAATTCTATTAATATACAGTATACATTATGATATAAAATATATAAATCTAGAGACATAGACTATATAAAGACAGAAATATCAACTGACTTCAATGCTAGGCAAATGGGATTGATTGCTGCTTTGCCATAATCAGATTTCTCTCAAAGTAACTTGTGATTACAAATCTGAGGGGCTTTTCAAAGTCTGTCTGATTTCATGTTATCACAACATTTCCTGTTATGGTAGAATATTTAGAATAATAGTCACAAAACCTACAATGCATAGACTTTGAAAATGCCATCACATTTATTGGAAGTGCTTTGGTTTTATTTAGTTATGAGCTATGTGTCAGTTAGAAGATGAGATCTTTTGAGCTACTATCAATCATTTTGGCTGAAGTCTATTTGACAACAGCAAAGTCATCATAACCCTGGCCACCCACATCTTTTGAAAAGGCATCCTTTTAGCTGAAACCTCATCCTAACAATGAGGGTTTTCCTGACTCCCTGGGATTCAGCTTACCACACTCTCCCTATTCCCTCTCTGAACCCTCTCTAAACAGAGTCTGTGCTGTGCTTTGTTACACTCGTTTTGCTGGTTTGTTTGTGTTTTATCACCCTCATATGCCCCTAGAAGACATGACTGTGTGTTTATAGCCCAGCGCCACAATACAGCAGGCATCAAATACATGTTTGCAAAATAAATAAAGGTATTTTCATATGGAACTCTTTAAAAATAATTATAAAACACTTCTTATAAGAACAGTCCAGAATGATTGCTTTGGGCCCAAATCCTTTGCCTCAAATTGAACAATTGTTTTTATTAATAATTTTATTTTCTGACAACTCAAAGCATGGATTCCAGAAAGCTGGGGAGATGGCAAGATTTAAGAGGCCACCGTTGCCTAGTGCTGGCATTCAGGCATGTCTGGAATTGTCTGGTAAATGAGTAGAACAGACCTGATGAAGGTTTATTTGCATGAAACTGAGGTTACTCTAGGGGCAAGAAAAAATAATCTCAAGAGAAGAAGAAATTAGACATTTAACTTTGCTTCCTGGGAATGGATTTCTTTTAAAAAAAAATGAGTGTAACAAAGCATAGCACATACTCATGGTTTGGAGAAGTGAGTTCAGTCAACCATTATTTATTGCATACCAATGATGTTCTAGGTATAGTGCTGGACATGGATTGGTTGCTGTTAAAGTGACTCCATCTATACTCCCAGATGTAATGGCCTGGAAAATCCTAGCCGAAATGAAATTTAAAATGGCTGCTCACAACAGCAAACTATAAAAATAAAATTGAAGTCGGATAATATGACAAACATAAAAAGAAATACAAATTTAAACAATATATATCAAGTCTTTTCAACTAATTAAAAAAGAATTTAAATAGCAATTATATCAAGTGTTGACAGATGAAGAAGACACATGTGCTGTCATACAATATATGTTTAAAGTATAAGTAAGTGCAACATTTGAAAGCACCTTAGGTGCTTTCACACACACTCTCCAACCCAGAAATTCTATTTTCCTTCTCTGTTACTGAGAAATACATACATATAATATATGTATGAAAGCACCAATAGAAGGCTTGGTTTTGCAGCAAATATTTACAATAAAAAAACAGTAATAGCCAGGAGGATTCTGGGAAGATGGTGGAGTGGGAAGCACCAGCAATCTGTGTGTGTTCCCACCTGGACAACATTTGCTCTGGCAGAACCAGTCTGATTTAACTCTTTTTGAACTCTGGATTCTACTGTAGCCTTGCAACTGCTAGGAAAATGCTTCAATGGTAAATTGCAGTTAATTTCAGTCTATTTCAGTTTTTATCAGGGTAGCAGCTACCCATATTGCATCCTCAGCCCTGTGGCAGGAAGCTGTGCACATGTTTCTGGAGCATCCTGGGCATACCTTGTGGAAGTCAGGGTAGGAAAAATGGATCCTATCCTCCAAATATTGTGTATCTTTACTCTGATTGCTGCTACTTCTGATCATAAACGTGCAGACAAAGAGGCATGCAGCCATTGTTGTTTTACCTCCTTCATTGTTGCAGCCCCTTCACTCTAGGGCTAAAATGACTTCCAGAAGATTTAAAGGGCTGACGTTCTTTCTCCCCTCCTTCATTTTTTTTCCCACTTTTTGGAGCCAGACATTAAAGACTAGGTTATTCAAAAGCAAAGACATACATGGGGTAAATTAGAAGGTAATGGTGCATGCCCGGGAATAGGTGCAGATTCAAAAAATACTTGAGAAGACCTTATATCTCACAATGATCAATGACATAGACACAGGTTACAATAATAAAAAAAAAAAAAAAAAAGTAAACAAAACGCAGCAAACCCTGGAGAAGATGGAGAATCTGATTTCAAGAGTTACCACATTATTAGATTCAAATGTTCAATTTTCAACAGAAAACCATAAGGCATGCCCCATCCCACCCCCCCAAAAAAATAGGAAAAAAATAAATCAACAGATACTGTCCCTGAGAAAGACCTAATGGCAGTTGCATAAACAAAGACTTTAATTGTTTTAAATATGCTCAGAGAACTAAAGGAAGGTGTGGAGAGAGAAAAGACAATGATGTATGAACAAAATGGAAAATCAATAAAGAGTTAGAAAATGTAAAAAGAAGCCAAAATGGAATGCTGGACCTGAAAAATACAACAACTAAAATGTTCACTAGAGTGATTCCGAGGCAGATTCAAGCAGGCAGAAGAAAGGATCAGTGAACTCGGCCAGCCTGACCAACATGATGAAACCCCATCTCTACTAAAAATACAAAAAATTAGCTGGGCATGGTGGCACATGCCTGTAATCCCAGCTGTTTAGAAGGCTGAGGTAGGAGAGTCGCTTGAACCTGGGAGGTGAAGGTTGCAGTGAGCTGAGATTGCACCACTGCACTCCAGCCTGGTCAACAAGAGCAAAACTCCAACTCAAAAAAAAAAAAAAAAAAAAAAAAAAAAAAAAAAAAAAAAAAAAAAAAAAAAAAAAAAAAAAAAAAAAAAAAAAAAAAAAAAAAAAAAAAAAAAAAAAAAAAAAAAAAAAAAAAAAAAAAAAAAAAAAAAAAAAAAAAAAAAAAAAAAAAAAAAAAAAAAAAAAAAAAAAAAAAAAAAAGAAGGAAAGAATCAGTAAACTGAAAGATAGGACAATTGAAATAATTGAGTCTGAGAAACAGAAGAAAAAAAAGATTGAAGAAAAGTGAACAGAGCCTAAGGAACCTGTGGGACACCACAAAGTATACCAGTTTACATATTTTGGGAGTCCCACACAGAGAAAACAGGGAGAAAGGAACAAAGAGAACAGCTGACAAAATAATGCATGAAAATCTCCCAAGTTTGGTGAAATGCATAAATATAAACATCCAAAAAGCCCAGCAAACTCTATGTAAGATGAACTCAGAGGTCTACACCAAGGCACATTTCAATCAAACTTTCAAAAGCAAGGCAAAGAGAAAAACTTGAAAGCAGCAAAAGAGATGTGACTTGTCACATACAAAGAATCCTCTATAAGATTATAAGCAGATTTCTCATCAGAAACTTTGGAGTCCAGAAGATAATGGATAGATATATTCAAAATGCTAAATTAACAACAACAACAAAAAAAACTATCCAGCCAAAATCCTATATTTGACAAAACTGTTCTTCAAAAATAAAGAAGAAATTAAGACATTCCCAAATTAACAAAAGTTGACAAAGTTTGTTCCCACTGGATTTGCCTTGCAAGAAATGTTTGAGAGTCCAGCAAGGTGAAATAAAATGACACTGTGCGACAGTAACTCAAAGCTATATAAAGAAATAAAGATCTCAATAAAGGTAAATACCTGGGCAATTATAAAAGCTAGCATTATTCTAACAGTGGTTTATTACTGTACTTTTTGTTTTCCACATTATTTAAGATACTAATGCATTTTGAAAAATAATAATTAGGCTGGGTGTGGTGGCTCACGCCTGTAATCCCAGCACTTTGGGAGGCTGAGGCAGGCAGATCATTAGGTCAGGAGTTCGAGACCAGCCTGGTCAAGGTGAAACCCCGTATCTACTAAAAACATTTAGAGATGTTAATCCCGTATCTACTAAAAAAACATTTCTAAATGTAAGACATTTAGAAAACAAACAGCAAAATGACAAAATTAAAACCTTATTTTTAGCAGTTACTTTAAATGTAAATGAATTAAACTCTCCAATCAAAAGACAGATTGGCAGGATAAATTTAAAAATATGATCTAACTATATGTTGTCTACAAGAGATTTACTTTAGATTCAAAAACACAAAAAAAAATTAGCAGGGCATGGTAGCTCATGTCTGTATTCCCAGCTACGCAGGAGGCTGAGGCAGGAGAATCACTTGAACCGAGGAGGTGGAGGTTGCAGTGAGCCAAGATCGTGCCATTGCACTCCAGTTTGGGCAACAAGAGTGAAACTCCATCACAATAATAATAATAATAATAATCAGTCTAAAAGCTAATATTATTGTAACATTGGTTTGTAACCCCATATTTTTCTATTTACTTAAGACACTAAAGCATTTAAGAAAATTATTAGTTTATATTTTGGGGCATATTATGTAAAAACATGTCATTTTGCAACATTAGCAACCTAAAGGGGTGGGGATGAACCTGTTAAAGGAGCAGTTTTTGTATCTTATTGGAATTAAGCTGGTGTAAATTCAAGTTAGACTATTATAATCTTGGAATGTTAAATGTAATCTCCATGATAAAGAATATGCCTATAGGATATATATAAAAACAAATGAGAAATGTTTTACTATGAAAAAAAAATTAAACACAGAATAAAACAGTAATGCAGGAAATGAGGAACAAAATAGCTATTAGACATTTAGAAAACAAACAGCAAAATGACAAAATTAAAACCTTATTTTTAGCAGTTACTTTAAATGTAAATGAATTAAACTCTCCAATCAAAAGACAGATTGGCAGGATAAATTTAAAAATATGATCTAACTATATGTTGTCTACAAGAGATTTACTTTAGATTCAAAAACACAAATAGATTGAAAATGAAATGTGGTTAATGCAAAAATTAACCAGGCATGGTGATGCACGCCTGTAATCCCAGCTACTTGTGAGGCTGAGGTAGGAACATTGCTTGAACCCAGGAGGCAGAGGTTGCAGTAAGCCAAGCTCACGCCACTGCACTCCAGCCTGGCGCCTGGCGACAGAGCAAGACTCTGTCTCAAAAAAAAAAAATTGCTAAAAGAAATTAAATAAGATAATAAATGGAAACATATCCCATGTTCATAGATTAAAAGTCATACATGAAGTGTAAGATCTAAAACTAAAATTCTTAGAAGAAACCATAGAGGGAAAAGCCTAACATTTTATTTATCAATGACTTCATTAGCTGTCATACCCAAGGCACAGAAAGCAAAAGAAAAACATGGACTTCTTTTGTTGTTGTTAATTGTTTTTCCCATAGATTATTGGGGAACTAGTGATATTTGGTTACATGAGCAAGTAATATTCCACATTTTTGCAATTGTGAATTGTGCTGCTATAAACACATGTGTGCAAGTATCTTTTTCATATAATGACTTCTTTAGTGGTGATTTATGAGACTTTGGTGCACCCGTCACCCAAGCAGTATACACTGCACCCAATTTGTAGTTTTTTATCCCTCACCCCCTTCGCACCCTTACCCACTGAGCTCCCAAAGTCCATTTTATCATTCTTATGCCTTTGCATCCTCATAGCTTAGCTCCCTTTTATGAGTGAGAACATGCAATGTTTGATTTTCCATTCCTGAGTTACTTCACTTAGAATAACAGTCTTCAATCTCATTCAGATGGCTGTGAATGCCATTAATTCATTCTTTTTTAGTGGCTGAGTAGTATTCTGTTGTGTATATATATATATATTACAGTTTCTTTGTCCACTCGATGACTGATGGGCATTTGGGTTGCTTCCATGTTTTTGCAATTGCAAATTGTGCTGCTATAAACACGTGTGCAAGTGTCTTTTTCGTATAATGACTTATTTTCCTCTGGGTAGATACCCAGTAGCAGGGTTGCTGGATCAAATGGTAGTTCTACTTTTAGTTCTTCAAGGATTCTCCACACTGTTTTCCATAGTGGTTGTACTAGAGAATGCCTAAAATACAACAACAACAAAACAACCTAATTCAAAAACGGACAAAGGACTTGAATAGACATTTCTCCATTGGTGATATACAGATGGCCAAGAAGCACAGGAAAGATATTCAACCTCACGAATTATTAGGAAAATTCAAATCAAGGCTACCATATCACCCATTAGAAAAAGGTTACTATTTAAAAATCACAAAATAAGTGTTGACAAGGATGTGGAGAAATTGGAACCCTAGTGTACTGTTGGTGAGAATGTAAGTGGTACGGTCACTGTGGAAAACAGTATGATAATCCCACAAAAAGTTAAAAATAGAATTTAAATATCATCCAGCTAGTCCAATTCTGGGTACAGGCATACTTCAGAGATAGTGTGGATTTGGTTCCAGATCACTACAATAAAATAAATATCACAATAAAGCAAGTCAAACAGTTTTTTG